>JBBMJZ010006251.1:0-11703 GCA_037833815.1 Zingiber zerumbet | reverse complement strand
AAGCTCATAAAAAATAAACCAAGCCAAGCTTGAACACTCATTTCAAAAGCTTGGTTCATTTTAGGCTCGGCTCGGCTCGGCTTGGTTACCTTATCAAACAAGCTTGAACACCCCAAAGTTCGGCTCGGCTCGGCTTGTTTACAGCCCTAGAGATATGCCAAAAACCAAAAAGAGGGGATAAGGGGGAAGGAGAGGAGGAAGAAGTTGCTTCATTTCAGGATGATGAGAAGGGAGGAGGAAAGGGGAAGGAGAGGAAGCAGTGGAAGACACACGGAAATTACAGTGAGGGTTTTGTCATCACGTCACTTGCTTTGTCTCAATGTCGTCCCGCATTGCTCAGGTTGCGTTGTTGTGTGGAAGACTTGAAGAGTCCAAACTCCACTTCTTTTTGCTCATGGAAGACTAACGAAGCCAAAGGCTCCAAACTTTCCAACAAGGTTTGTCAAGGGCACACAAAAGACTCATGATGTTAAGACTCCAATTCCTTTTGCTAATGGAGGATTCAAGGAGTGGCTGACCTAAGGTTTTGGATGTTGTGGCAAGGTTTACTGAGAATTTCATGGTGTCAAGATGTTCCACATGGCTGATGTGGGGACAGAATGAAATGTTTCTCCAATGCCAACCGACATAAAATGAAATTTTAAGCATTGGATACACATATACATTCAAAAAAGAAAAAGAAACACACTTAGCATGCATAATTATCCAAGAGCATAGACAGGCACTTAAATTTAGTGTGCAACTTCTATTAGTCCTCCATTGATTCATTAACTTTCCATACAGAGTTTGTTTTAATTCAGTGTTCACTGTCACAATTTAATAACAGCATCAAAGTTCTAGCTGGTGCAAAATCAAAAATGTGTTTGTTCTTTTTCTGTTTCAAGGAGATTTGATAAAATATTTACTTCGAGCATATTTTCTATTAGAACCCTGGTATTCAAACTTATTTCACTGTTTTTTGATCCTGTGTTTTATGAGGGGAAAACACTGGTGTGTTAGCAACATAACAGTATTCAACTATTCATTTTTAACAAAACTGATTGCTAATTTCTTCTTTTTATAGGCATTCTCATTTTACGAATTACCTCAAACATCAAGTATAGATATCTCAACTTGAACCATGCCATCTCACATTTCCAGTTAATATTAAAGTCGAAAAGATCAGGCAGAGTTGCATATCCAGTTCATCAATTCTATCTAGAACCCATAGAAGTGACAAAAAGAGATTCAAGACAACGCTAATCTTACAGTTGTATGCAGCTGCTTTATTTCAGAAAGTTGTTGAGAAGAATTATTGAATAAAGTTTTAATCTCGTTCTCCTGCAATGATAACATATATCATTCTAGAAAGTTGGATGAATTCACTAAAAAAAGAGAGTTTTGATAATGGCATTGATAAGTTGTTACCTTCCTATGCAACATACTAGAAAGGCATTGCACTTCTGCTCTCAGAGAATGAAGGTTGATAGTAGCTTCCTTTTTTTGATCAATTTCACTTTGCACAATCTCCATGCTTTTAGGCAGTGATGCAACAAGTGCCTTAAATTCTTGAATTATCTCTTTCCTACCTGAGAATAACCAACCGCATAAGTATTGTCCCACCTAAATAAATTAAGACTGAGCAACTTGACCAAATACTTGATCCTCTTGTTGCTGCTTCAAGTTTGGTCTCTAACATAACCCTTTCATCAGCCAATTTCCGCAGAATCTGCTCTAGTTCGGCAATTCTAGACTCGGAAAGAAAAGAGATTGTCCTACCAATATCAGCTATCTCATGTTTCCAATTCACCTCCTTTTCCCACCATATAAAGCTGTCTTTTTCAATCTGTAATAAATATGTTGCAACAAATCTCAACACAATAAAATGTGAAATGAAATACCAGAACTAACCATACAAACTACCGACCAGTTACCACCTGCAATTTCTCAAGTGAAACCCGGCACTGATCCATTTCTTCCTTTGATGTCTTCAGGTGGTCACTCAGCAACACAAAAGTCTTGGATGACGATATCTTCTTGAAATCCATCAAAGCATTCTGAAATTTATTATTTTGGAAATGCAAGATAGTGTTAAATTTACAACAAAACAAATAATCATTAGCGTGTTACTTGAACTTGACAATAAATTACAAAAGAAAAAAGGACCAACCCGCATATCAGCTATTTTCCTTAGAATATCAATTCTTTCTTCATGCAATTTCTTTATGTCCTCCAACCGGCTTGAAACCAGAACCTGATAAGCAACTCCAGCACAAATGAATCAATCAAAAAGATTGTTCAGAGATTTACGCATTAGAAAAGTAAGCACCAATATCTACCGTCAATTCTTTGAGGGAAGATTCCATATATTGCATATCCTTTTTTGCATCCTTCACCTTATCTCTAGCAACTTGTTTGTTTCCAAAACTAGGGAAAAGGAAATGTGAATTTTGTGTTGTGCCTTTATGCAACTTTAGCTTTGATATCCTACAATTGCTTTCTTCCAATTCAGCAACTGTACTGGCCAATTCCTCTTCAGAAAGGTTTCAAGAATGAACATGTCAACATTAAAGAAGTAGCGACACTAGGTTACAGATGCATACATTTGAGACATTCATCCAGAGAGACAGTGGAATGCTCGAAAGTTCATAAAGGTATCACAGACAAATTCAACATGAGAAATCCTTTTCCAAAGTTGAAATTCTAAGATCAAGACTTTGGAAGGAACTTCAATACTTTCTAAAAGGTTACCTGCTAATCGTTTGCATTCAGCCTTATTTATCAAATCTACATCTTGGTGGTTTAGGAGATCATCTGCCACTGATCTATGTTTTAAATGAAGATCACCTACAGCCATGAGAAAGTTTCTAACCTCTACCTCAAGGTCTTGAATAATTTTCAGCAATTTTCTGCCAGGTTCTGTGACAAGTAAAGAAAAGTTATTGAAAGAGAAAAACACCAACCATAGGTCTAAGATTAATCGGAGCTACAAAATCACCAAAAGATTGAATAGTGGAGGTTGATACCATCTTCAGGTATAGTCGAAAGGCAAGCAGCAGAAAACACCTCATTTACATGCCATACACCATTGAGTAAACATAAAAGATTCTTCAAGATGCTTTTTGTTGCCAAAGGTGTTGCTTGTACATCATCCTGGTTAGATGTAGGAGATGCATCCTCAGAACATTCAGTTGCACCTGTTTCCAAAAGTCTCCTCAAGAAATCTTCCTCTATGGAGAAGGATGCTCCATCATCTGAAAATAATATCATGAAAAACTTAAAAGAACCTCAAATTCACTAATAAATAGAAGTAAATGAAGCATTTGATAAATTTCCCACAGAAACCAAAAGGATATATCTACCAGATTAGTAGTACAGTCACAATTTTCCTTCAGATAACTGCCTAGATAGTCCATAAGAACTCCCAAATAAGACCACATCCCACTTTAACATGTACTTCATATTTTAAACCTACTTCATATTTTAAACCTACATTGAATAGCCTCACTTAAAAAAGAAGTAAAACAGATCAATCAAGCACACAAGACACTTCACTAGAGTTTCTTTAGAGCAGATAGCAGACAACTAAACATAATACAAAAGATGTCCAAAAGACTTCTTGATGACAAAGCCACACCAAAGAGAGAGATTTGCACAGCCAGACTACCACAGGACAGTTGTCTTGTTGCCAACTGATACATGTAGCCAACCTCAGTTGGTACAAACGTGGCCTGATGATGATAATAATCCAGAAAAACACAAGATGACAGAATAATACAATGCTTTTCATTTTTTATGTCTACCCTTTCTCGCTTGACTATTTTCTACTAAGCAACTGAGCCAATATTTTGTTTTGTATGTAGCAAGTTTACAGAGATTATACCAGCAAACAAATTGTACAAATTCACATCATATTGCTGAATGATATTGGTATATCTGAGGTCCTCTTAGTTTGCCCATAGATGTTTGAAGAATTAAGCTAAGGTCTTATTCAATAGGAAAGAAATACCTTAACTAAGTCATGAACCTGTTAAGTGGGTACACATTTGCCCAATCTTGACCCAACAACCCAAAGCTTTAACTCAGTCAGACAATTCAATATGCACATACTGTGTATGTTGTTGGCACAGAGAGCACAGAAAAAAAAAATGTTATTTGTATTTCGTAACTTAGTGAAAGAATAAAACATATACCCTTAGCGAAAGCAACAGATTACTCTTAACAACACACTATATACACCAATGGAAAAAAAAACAGTTAGTTGAGTGTTTAATTTGTTAGAAATTAAAAGTGAAAACAAGGGCAAGAAGACCAGAATACAGACAATGAGTCCAGGTGACTCCTTTATAACTTGGACATCCAAATGAATGCACAAGATGAATTTGCCTATGCTAGAGATAACTTCCTATTCAATTATTTCTGTTGATTAATCAAGCATTAGTTCTTCTGTGAAATACTTCTAATCAGAATCAGGAAGATTAAAGCATAAGTAGCGAAGAAAAGTGCCTAAATTTTCATCAAACTATACATTGCCCAAGTGAAATTAATGAGTATAATATACATTCTACATCTCACCATTGGACAAATGAGAGTGTTTCAAGTGATAAGCACATGTAGATCCACTTGCTGAGGTAGAAAGTGAGTCCAGGTCACCGAGAAGCTGGTAAAAAACCAACTGAATTATTATTAAATGATTCAAACTAACATTGTTATTCTGAAACCCAGTAGCCAATCAAAGTGAAGACTACTAACCTGCTCCCAGTTATTATTTACCAAAAGTAGTGTGTCCTCATGTGCCTTCTGTTTCTCTTTGAACTGATGAAATTTATTTCCAAGAGCAAGATACTCAAATTTCTGAGCTTCTAATTGTTCAGAAAGCTTCTGGTTCTTGTATTTCAACACAGCAACATCAAGCTACAAAAAATAAATAATTGTGAATGTTTAAGAGACGTATCAGGATGTCAGGCAGTTTTTATCCCTGGCCTCACAGGAAAACAAAAATCTCACTTTATCTTTTAACATGAAATCCAAACAGAGAGATCAACAACAAACAACTCATCAGTCTACTTCGGCCAATAAAAAGTAGAAAAACCATTAGGTCAAATACTAATTTAATCAAGGTCATGTATTTGTGAAAGACTGTAAATCGCTAAGTAGGGGCTGAAATACAACAATCTTAGTAAATCAAGCCTACCAGATCTTGAATAAATCATGATTGTCGGTATCGGTATCCATATCAATATTGGGCATTCAATAACATTAAGTATCAGCAGGCATCAGATCAATAGACTTGATAAAATCAGAATGGATAAGAAAAAAAAAACCAAACAAGAAAAAGATGAAATAACAAAAAACATGGAATAAAATAAAATAAAGTTGCTTAATGTATGAGATAACAAAAGATGTTCAAAAATGTAAGAATGTATGAATGTACAAAAAGTTATATCACCCACAACATTTCAATTTCATTTGCAACAAAGAAGAAAAACATTTAGTGATTTTTATTTTGAGCTTACCTCGGAAAATTAATAATAACAGTTACACATATGATCATCAATATCACAATTGTATTTAGTGGTGCAGCATAAAATTTTAAGGCGGGTATTAGATCAATAAAATTGGTAAAATTGAAATCAGTAAGAAAATATGCAAAAAAGAGGATAAAATAATAAACAATGGAATAAAATAAAATATTTTTTTTAACATATGAGATAGCAAAAAATGTTAAAAAAACTAAGAAAGTATGATATGTTGTCTCACCCACAACCTTTTCAATTTCATTTTAAACAAAGAAGGAAAATATTAAAAGATTTTATTTTAACTTTATCTCAGAAAATAAATAACAAGATAGTTGTATATTTGATCATTAATATCATGTACTATTCTGTGATGAAGCGTAAAATTTTTCCCATTGTCATCATGGTTATTCCGAGAATAATGCTCAACATATGTATTCAGCTATTTTATTTAAGTTTATCTCATAAGATAAATAATAGGACAATATGATCAATATCATGTGCTACTTCATGGTTAAGCACAAAATTTTTCCCATTACCATCATTGCTATGTCAAGGATAATGCAAAAGATGTTGATATTAATTAGTGTTGTTATTAAAAATATTCTAATATTAGTGATGATATTATTATTCAGAATATTAATAATGTATTTATAATAGAAATATTAATAATTTTACTATTACTAATCAAATCCTTATTACCTATTGCATACCAAATTTAAAAGCTATCAGTAGTAATAATTGTAATGTGCTACTCGATGACTAATATGGTATCAGGCTATCAGTTCCTTATTTACTATCAATTATACTTCCAATTGATAAGCTGATAATGTATATTTATTTCCTTTCAAATCTACATTGCATTCTTATCAATCAATATAATGATGGCATTACTATTACCAAATATATTAAAAGTACCATGAGAATTATTATTGGTTTACAATCTTATTGAAGCCTCACTTCTCACAGGTCAGGACTCATTAAGCTGGTCCCATCATTGTTCCATATTAAATAATATTTAAATATTCATTAATTGCATACCATTTTTGAACCAATCTTTGTTTAATATGATTTGTGTATGAAGATATTATTCCTTTAGACTTTTAATCAAATATTAAGAATATTAATATTATTAATTCATCAATCACCGTTGTTAGCAATAATGATATGTATTGTCATGTTATTAGTCCTTGAATATTTTATTATATCAGCACCTAATATATCAGATAATTGACCTTAGATATCTAATAATTATTAATTTAATACCTCACGTCTTGAAGCTTCATCTTCCCGATTTCACTAAGGGTTCTTCCTCACTAATCCTCACAGCTTCATAAAGTACTCCCTTTGATCCTGAAATTAGACTCTGGAGTTTAGATATCTTCCTCATCGTTGCCCCCTCTTCCCATGAAGAAGATTTAATCCTCATCTCAGACACAAACAAAAGTCACCTGCAACTTCTCTCATGCAATCTAACGGCTTTGGCAATGAGTGCACACTACAGGATCTCCTTGCTATGAATCTTCAAACTGTGACTCACAATAGAGCTTGCTTACTAAATTCTTCCACGCCTCAATTTTTGGTGATATCGATGAGAAATCAGATGAATTTGAAAAGATAAAAGTCGTTCAATTTTACATAAAACTTACAGATTTTCAGATCACATCTTCAACTATTCTACAATTTTCAGACATATGTCTGAAATATCAATCAGAATCAGATATATTGCTGATACCAAACCATCTTGAGCAACACGTGTTGAATCATTGAATTTGGCAAGCATGGAAATGAATATCAACTCACAGAACCCTCATTATCTTTTCAAAAATTCTCAGCTTGAACCTATGGATTTCTACTAAATCAATAATAAGTAGCAAAGATCCACAACTTCTTGAGAAGTCGTTTCACTGAGAAATGAAAAGGCGATAAATGTCTACAACTTCCTAGTCTATCAAGATCACACAAATTTGATCCCTCTTCCTTTAGCTGTAATTGATACCGCAGTAGATTGATTGACAACCATGGAAAAATGATTAGGAATTCAGACAACCCTCTTTCTCCTCTCAAAAAATCTCATCTCGAACCTATGGATTTCCACTGAATCAATGATAAATAGCAAAGATCTGCAACCGCTAGAGAAGAGAATCATTTCACTTGAGAAATAAGAAAGGTTGAATGACTTCAAATCTTAGTCTTTTGTATTCACATATATTCGATCACTCTTCCTTATAGTTGTAACTGATACTTCCAAGTAGATTGAATTAGCTGTCAAATACGGCACAGAACCTGAACTAATAACAAAAAATCAACATAATTGGATTACTGTAATCCACAATATGTTGAAAAAAAACATGCGAAATAACAATATGAATTAATCCATTCTTTCCCATTAAATCCTGCTACATATTCAATACAATGGCCTAATCTCAGTCTGAAATAAAAACAACAATAGATATTGACTCAGAGATAATACTTATTTGAAAGTTTTGTTTTTTAAATAAAAAATGGAGAGAAAAATAGTGATCGCACCTTCTTGTCATCAGAGCGAGGCGAAAAAGGCTGCTTCTTGGTGGCACCGGCGCTAGTGGGAGATATGGGCCCGAAATGCCGTCGCTTCCTCTCTGGCTCCCCGGTGCTTCCCATGACCCGAACACCTAGCAACAGGAAACCCTAGACAGCAGTTCCACACTCACACACATACACCGGTCCCTATCTCAATTTCCAGAAAAATCAAGCAAGCAACGGACAACAGAAGGTAGGAGAGGGCGTTCCTCGATCAAGACTAATCAATCGAACCCGAGCTGACGGATCGCATAGATATCAAACAAAAGGGGGGGAAACCAGCATCTCAACAAGCTAGTCACAGAAGAGAAGCCGGAGATCGGGTTTCTTCGGCAGCAAGGCGCGATCTTTGGATGCGGCTCGGGCGGTTGTCGGATCGAGGAGGGGGAGGACCCGGCGATCGGCGGAGGGTTTGGGGCGAGAGAGGAAGGGGAGAGAGGCGCACGGGAACAGCGAAGGGGAGACAGAAAAAAAAAACAATAATTAAAAATAAAAAATATTATTATAGACTTCGCCTTTGGATGATGACAGCCCCGGAAGAGGCCGGGGCATTTTTGCCGACGCGGGCGGACCCATTCTCAACGTGTGTTGTCGTGTTCACCCGCCCGGTGAGCGGTAGCTTTAAGGATGGCAAAAATGGGATATTAGAAAGTCACGCGTCAGGCACGTGAGAGGATCCACGTAATCGGCCCAAAATGCAGATGGGCCCACTAAGATTTTTTTCCTGCTCCCTTTGGCGTTCTCGAATCACGTGCCCCCGGCTCCGCCTATATAAGGCCCGGCCGACCTCCGAGTTCGGAAAGCCGGAAACCAAAAGTGATCTCGATAAGCGAGGCGAAGCGAATCGAAGTCGAAGGTTTTTGGTGCCGATCGCGAGGCCTGCCGCCTTCCTCTCTCCACCCAAGCGTCGACAATGAGTGCCATGAAGTTTTGCCGCGAGTGGTACGCGCGTTCTCCTGCTGTTCTTCCTCTGCTCTCTCGCTTAACGCTGATCCGATTTTCACTCTTCTTCCTTCGGCGCCTTCTGCGCTCGCAGCAACAACATCCTTTACCCGAGGGAAGACAGGGAGCGGAAGGTCCTCCTCTTTGCCTGCCGGAACTGCGACTACCAAGTGTGCCTCTATGCGTTTGTTCATCCTTTTTTCGCGCTCTTTCGTCCTTTGCCCTACTTGCACACTAGGGTTCTGCTTTCAGGGCTGTAATTAACGGCATCCTACTTTCAAGTATCTGGTCGTCTCTTGCGATTGTGGCCAGTTTCGCTCTTTATTCTCCGAATGTATGTCGAGTTCGGGTCTTTTGCGTTTTGTGTCCGTGATTCCATGAGCATCGACGGACGATAAGGCATAGAGAGGTCGGACCTTGGACTACGTGGAGTAGGAGTAATTCGTCATATTACCAATTGCTAGACTTAGGATTTGTAGTAATTTGGAACCAATTTGGCTATACAGAGTCGATGCAAATTTTTGCTTGGATTGGGTAGATGCTCAGAAGCCAATGGGACATCAATGAACGACACCTATTTTTATCACCAAAGATCAATTGTTTCTATAACTTCTTCGATTAAAGGCACTAACATACCTCTAATACATGGATATTTGAAGATTGCCACAATCTTTTCTTTTTAATGAAGGCATTATATAGCTTTCTAATTTAGATATTTTAAGGTATTGCAATTTCCTCAATCTGTGTAGAATCTAACTATTCGGGTTACGTACATGGATTTTATACTCAAATGAACTTGTCTATGTGTTGCTAGTTATTTGTGTGTACTGGAGACAAGTTGTCTATTTTATGCAATTGCTTATGCTTATATTGTTTAAATCCGGAGAAAGTATGTTTCATATCAATTTATACCATTTCTTCAGCAGCATGTAGCTTTATGCAAGTTATACAAAATCTTCAATATGTTTTAACTTTTATTTGTTCTTCCAAATGCAGGAGGTAGCTGATTGTAACTGTGTCTATAGAAACGAGGTACATCATTCTGCAGGTGAACGCACTCAAATCTTACATGATGTAGCATCTGATCCAACTCTTCCTCGCACAAAGACAATGAAATGCATTCAGTGCAATCATCCTGAAGTTGTATTCTTCCAGGTGATAAAATGCACAATTTTGCTGTTAGATTTTGTTTGCCTTAATATTGGATATCTTGGTGCATTTGTCTTCAAATGGAGCGATACCTCAACCGTTCATATGCATAAATTGCTAAATGGAAAGTTGAGAAAAACATGCGTACCAATCAAACTATAAAAAGTCTACTCTTATGCTCAACTTAGAAAGTATCGAGTTATCAGTTATGTTGTTAGAATGCATGCTGATGTACTGTGGGAATGAATGATCGTGTCCCTATCATCCTGACACAACTGTGTATGTTCCCACACCACAAGTTATTGCTTCTATTGAATTAATGTCATATATATATATATATTAGAATTTTAATTTTAATTATTTTTCTTTTGAATTAAAGTGTGAGGATAAGAACTGAGTTTATTTTTCATATTGGGAATCATATATCTCTGATATTATAACATGACATGATTCACAATATATTTTCAAATAAAATTTAACTAATTTGATCAGGATTGGTAAATTGTTTATTGTTTATTGTTTTAAGTTTAAAAAGCCCTTTCGCCTCATTTGAACACTGCTTTGCTTAACACGTAGGGATTTCATGATTCCTTAGCCATCACAGTTCATTTTTGGCCATGCATGATCTTTACCTTTTCCTTTTTTCGTTGATACAAGTAATGACTTTCTCATTCACATTTGTTAGTAAAAGATTCTAACCATTTGAATAATGTTTTGGTCTTGCGAACGATGTGTCCCTCCAACTCAATGAATGTGAGACTATTCGGAGTTCAAGGCAGGAACAACAATGTCAAATCTTTCTAATATACAGATTTGAATCCCTCTTGAGTCTGCTCATTTATTAGTTAGCCAAGCAATTATGGGTATAAATTGGATTATTATATATACTAAAGTTAGCTCATCTTCAAATATTTATGCTCTAGATTCAATTTTTTAAATCAGTTTTGTCGGTTAATAATTTATCGCATAGGTATTGGGTTTCAGTTTAAGGGTTCATGTGGTGTAACTTGCAGGCTGCTGCTAGGGGAGAGGAAGGTATGACTTTGTTCTTCGTCTGCTGCAACACTAATTGTGGTCACAGATGGAGAGAAAACTGAGACAATTGCCATGTAATGGCAGCGATGGTGATGATACCATTCATTTTGAAGTCAGCTTTTTATATCATCTGAAAGACAATACTGATTTACAGTGATACCTTATCGTTTTGCTTTCTAACACTTATTTCAGACTTGTTCACGATTAAAATTTAGTATTTTGTTAGCTATAGATATATGTGTTCGGGCGCCCCTATGAGAGTCGCCCATGAGTATTTAGGAGAGTATCATTTTTTTTCTCTATATATAAATGATACATGCCCAGACTCATAATAAAATTAAATAGCTTGAGTTCGACTCAAACCGGTTCAAAAAAAGTTCGTCTAAAAATTGAACAAGCTTAGTTTGAGCTCATTTATGTGGAACCGCCACATCAGCGGCCCTCCTAGAGCCGGTCCCACGGATATGGAGGGAGGTAAATGCAGGTACACAGGTGGAAGGTGCATGGCGGAGACGTTAAC
>JBBMJZ010006242.1:0-11706 GCA_037833815.1 Zingiber zerumbet | reverse complement strand
CCCCCCAGGGCGCCCGGAACCCTTCCAGGCGCCCCGACCAAGGCTATAAATATAGCCTTGGTCCAGAAGCTTTTCAATGAACTCTGAATTGTAATTCCAAACACTTGTGCGCTTCTTGTTCTAGTTTAGCTTCTGTTTTCTGTGCTTCAACGATGTACGAGGCTTCTCCGCCTGAAGGAGTTTTAGTGAGCTTAATTTTCCTTGGATTAACAACCACTTTGGTTGAAACCAAGTAAATACATTTGCCTCGTTTTATTTATGCTTTTAGTTTACTACTCTACTTTATTGATACAAGTGTTAGTTTAAAGAGTTCAAGAAGGGTTTGTCTTTTTGTCTTTGCAGGATTATCCAACAACCCCCTCCTAGCCGGCCGCAACGGTCCTACACTATGAACTTCATCGTGGTTGATGCGTCCTCCGCTTACAACGTAATATTGGACAACCAGCCCTAAACGAGTTCCGAGTCGTAGTGTCCACCTTCTGCTAGAAAATCAAGTTTCTGGTGGACAATGCAGTTGGCGAAGTCAAGGGCGACCAATTGGCCGCTCGGCGGTGCTATGTCGAGATGGTCAAGTCAAAATCAAAAGCAGCTCGAAAGATTCAGCGTTTGGAGGTGAACACCATCATGGAAGAACCTCCCTTGCTAGTTTATGAGGAAAGGAAGGAGGTTCGAATCCATCCTTGCCTATCGGAATCCACTACATTTGTCGCCGCCGACCTGACAGATGGGAAGAAGGAAAAATTGGTCGCCTGCCTTAGGCGAAACCGTGATGTATTCGCCTGGTCGACACACAAGCTCCCGAACATTTCGCCAAGCGTGGCTCAGCACGAGCTTCACGTCCGACCAGACGCTCGGTCGATAAAACAAAGAAAGAGGGACTTCAGCTCGAAGCAGAATCAAATTATCCAAGCGGAGATAGAGAAATTGCTAGAAGCCGATCACAACCGCGAGGTGCAATTTCTGAGCTGGTTAGCCAACGTCATGCTAGTCTCCAAGTCGGGCAACAAATGATGAATCTGCATCGACTTCTGTAATTTAAACAAAGTCTGCCCGAAAGACTTCTATCCTCTACCCCGGATAGATCAAATGGTGGACTCTATGATGAGTTGTGAACTGATATGCATGCTCAACGCGTACCAGGACTACCACCAAGTATCCCTCGCTCGTGGAAGTCAAGAGAAGGTCAGTTTTTCCTATTTTTTAATGTTTTGTTTATTTTATTTATGCTTTTTTTACATTTTTAAATTTTTTTTACCTTTTTTATTTTTTATTTTATTTTATTTTATTTTATTTTTTCCTTATATTTTTCTTTTTTTGTCACATTTTTCTCTTATCCTAGGGTATTTTGGATAAAAAAAATATGTTAACCCCAGAATCAAGAAAAATCTCAGTTTTCCGAGGTTTTCCGATTCCTGGTTGCATGCCCCTTTTGCTGACGCGTCGGACACGGAACATTACTCGGAAATCATCGATTAACTAAACCAAACAAGATTTTTGTTGATAACCTTGGATGGAAAACCAAGGTTATCGAGAATAACCCCAAACCAAACGCGCCCTAAATTCTAAACTATAACACAAAAATAAAGAAATAAATAAAATATACTTATATATATATATATATAATATCATTTATATATATATCAGTTTCTTCTATATATACCCGGCCCGGCCCGGCCCGTCTCAGCTCGCCGCTGGATCTCACCGATCTGCCTCGTCAGCCGAAGTGGAGCCCACATCGGCCCATGTGGCGAAGCGGACACGACGAGGAGGTCGAGGCGAAGTGCGAGGGTTCGCGTCGATTAATGGTGACGGCTTCCCCAAATGTAGCTATCCCCGGCGCGAGCGGAGACGCATCACCAGGAGGCGACGAGTAAAGAGGGCGACTCATGGAGACCGACAGGGTTCCTCTTCCTCCTTCCTCTTCTTCGATCCGGTCGTCGTCGTTGATCGCGATTATCTAGCGAAATTCCGGCCGAAGGACCACCAGGGCGAAAGGTAAAATTACACCTTTCCTTCTTCTTCTTCTTCTTTTCCTCCTCCTCCTACTCTTTCTAGCATTAAATAAGTTGATTTTTTCCCCCTATGCGTGCATGTCGCATGCCCCCTTTTTTTATTAAAGAAATGTGCTTCCCGTGGTAATTTTATTTTATTTTTATTGCGATCGTCAATGGATGGCGTGTGTTTGGCAGAGGCCAAAGGTATCGATTTTATTTGATCTGATTATTCTGGAAGAACGATTCCGATTTGATATGGACTGTAGTTACGCGATTTAGGGCTGCATTGAGTCTGTGTACCTTGAACATTCCCTGCCCTGTTGATCTTGAGAAATTGGACCTGCTTAGAATTTTTATGTTTGGAAATGAACAAACTCCATAATTGGTGTCTGTTATCTTTGAAACTACTTCTAATGTACTCGTCTTAATTCGAATCCCTTTATACTGAAGAATCATCCACTTTGTTCTTAAGAAAATTTTGAAATAGTTTTCAGCTGAACTGCTAATTATACTTCTGTTCTCTCTGCTTTGATTTTCCTTTTTTTGTCCTTAAGACATTTACTATACTATGCTCACTTTGTTTATTCTATAGATCTATGAAAATGGCAAGGCTTGTGATGTAGTGTTTGACAAAGTTTTGATATAATCTCTTTGGGAACATGCAACTTGAAAGTTCTATAATCACTTGTTGAATCTGTTCAACACATATCTGTTTCAACAGAGGAGATGACAGGCTACATAAAAGTTTGTTTTTCTCTTGCAGAAAGGGATTGTTGATGTTTTTTACAGGACTTATCAAAACTTAGGACTAGCATGGCTGAACAGAATCAAGAGACTGTCCCTGTTCACGCGAACTTACCTTTGAAGCGCAAACGCGGGCGTCCCCAAAAGTATGATTTAGATAAGTCTAAGTGGTCGGCAACTTGCTTGTCGAACTAATTCAACTAAAGTATTTGTGCTCTCAGGGTTCAAGCTGCTACGAATTCAAGTCTTGGCATTCAGGTTACTCCAAATCAAGTTGATCTTGCTGCCTTTTCTGGCATGAGTCCTCAAACTCTTCCGTTTCACACTCTTCCGAAGGTCGATTTTGATCCAACTGTCCATTCGAGAAGTGTCTGCTTCGCGCACCACTCTGAAGTTAACCCAACTCAACCTAATTCTGCCACCGCTTCAAGCCAAAAGACTAATGGTCTACTCGGGCAGAGTGTGTGTGGCACGCTGGATGGAACCTTTGAGGCTGGTTATCTGCTAACCGTCAAAGTAGCTGGCACCGATCATGTCTTGAAGGGTATAGTGTTTGATCCGCTTCGCTGTGTCCCTATTTCAGAAGAGAATGATATCGCGCCATTGATTCCCATGGCAAGGCCGATTGGAAACTTACATTTAGCAGTTGAAAAACCTAGTCAGGCACTCATTTCAGTACCAGTCCGTCCTGCCTCTTCATCATTCAATGTCGTGTTGCCTGTCCAGAGGAATGTACCCCCTGCAGACTCAAAATCTGCAAACCAATTGCTGACGCCCCCAAACCTTCCACTATCTGTGGCTAATAACTCTTCTGTGCTCAAGACCAATGAAACAATACCAAAAGTTACGGAGTCTCCACCTCAAAATGCAGCTGTTGATGAATCCCAAGCAGAGGATTCATCTGCTCCTTTCCTTGCTAACAAAGAAAATCCTCAGATGACCTCCGCAGTCAGTTCAGATGATCCAAGCAAAAATGTTATCGAGCCTCATGGAGCAGAATCATCTGCCGACACAAACACGGTGGAAATCTCAGGACCAAATCAAAGACAGCATCCCTTCGAAGATCTATTACATGGTAAATTGGTAGTAAAGCTTACAATTCTGTATGCTAAAATCCTAAGGCAGGTAGTGATGAGCTATGTTTTGCAGGCAGTGTGCCACAACATTGTGAGCAAGCATCTGACAGGGGGCAAAGCTCTAGAGCTCTAAAGTTGCAGGATGAGTTACGGAACCCTTGAAATGGAGGGACATGTTAAGTTTAGAACTTGTAGGAAGAATTAGAAGTAGGTACAGTAGTTGGAAGAAACGTGAAACAGGCAGCAATTTTTTGTTATCCAAATGAACTGTAAACTTTACTGGCTGCGTGGGTGAATTTCTCTGTTCACAAGCCTGTCCTAGACAAAGCAGCTGCCTTTTTGGTGTTTAGGTTTTATGATGAATAAATAAAATAATCAGACCACCAAGAATCTTTGGCAATGTTGTTCTTGTATGTTCTTGTTAGAGGGGCGTATATTTCTCCTCTACTCTGTTTTGATTACAAAGTACTTACTTTACTCTGAAAAAAAGTAAATTTTATCAAAAGAAAGAACAAACCAGATCAAAAAGACTCAAACATGTAATCCACTTCCTTGATATAAAGAGAGACTTCGAGTTCCTAAAGAATTCCCTAATGGCCATCAAGTTCAAAGGGGGCAAATAATATCATCTTCGACTCTGCACCATTATTTACCATGGCTGAGGGAAACAGACTAACCTGACAAAATTGGTAGCACTCAAAGATCCAGCTAAGAGATCTGAGCAATTTATCAGAAACTATAAACTTTGGCACGAGGGGTCATCACACAATTTATTGGAAAATATAGCCGTCGACACCAGGGAAAGGGATAATGCTGCAAGAAGGGAAGCTGTGTTGGTGCTACTAGTGTTTGGTTCTCACCAGCTATGATAGGGGGGTGCCAATGTGCCATAGGCAGCTGCAAATGCTGTGCCATTGTACCTGAAATGATGAAGCATTTGCTAATAAAATTAAAGAAAAGTAGGCAAATGAAAATAAGAACGATATGATTTCAATAGTCATCGAATTTCCATGATAATTTTAGGACATTAAACTACAGCTCAATGCTCCCACACCTATAAGATTATCAAAAAGTTGAATAAACGGCATACTTAGGAAAGCTAACACTCAAAAAATTGAGTAGCTTGTAGATTACCAAAAAAATTCCAACCCGAAAGGTATCTGTGTGAAATACAAAAATCTTCAAATTCAAGTTGGATCAGTTTTTTTTATGGTCCCCCTCATAACCCAGGTTAATTTGAATGCATATACATGGGATTATTTTGAGAAGTTTATGAGGCAAGAGTACCTTGACTCTTCATTATATTCCCTTGATGAAGGAGAAGCTGAGGCTGCCCTTGTGGCATGAATTGTGTTCCTTGAATTGACTCCATGAAGCAAAAGGAAAATATCAGCTCAAAAGTAAAAAAAGTAACACACAAAGATATAACATCATCATAAATCACTGGTAAAGGAAAAGCTAGAATCTAAGGTGAATCAAAACGAGAAATTTCTGACAACAGTTGAGAAACATACTCCATGTGTGTAGAATTAAAATACTCAAGCTATTTGAAATGTTGTACCGTAAGAAGTCGATCAAGAGACTTTCATTTTCATGGTCTTTCCTGGTCTTTGTTGACACTTGAATCAACTATACATAAACTCAATTCCAGTTACTGATTTATTTAAAGTTCGCTTTTAGCATAAATAAACAGTTCTGGAATAATTTTCTCATATAGGAACTTTTTTCAAGCGACAACAAATGCACTCAAACCATTTCAACCAATCAACATAATCACCATTTGTTTAGTTATGATCTTGTAACTTCTTGAATACTTTATGGCTGACTGTGGACCTCAACCATAATTTTATTTTTAAATTTCTTGTGCGTTATTCTAAGCAGCATTTGATGTTTTACATTATGGCAAATAGCACTTCCTTCTAACAATCATAGTGAAATTTTCTTTAATGGCTTCCTTCTTAACTATTATAGTGAAGACGTATCATTTCTTACTTCACATCCATTAATTTCAACTCTAAATATACTGGATATTCTATCGATTGAACTGAAGATGCCCTTTATAAAACCCTAATTATCCTTCCTTTCTGATCTGTATAGAGAAGTTATCCTCTTTCCTCAACCATCATGATAGCAAAATGGACATTCTGAATAGAAGCATCAAGGGAATCCTTAATTTAAATCTCATTGAAGAAGCATTCTCATTACCACCACATATTTCTCATGAATCAACAAGCTTCAGAGATGATGGTAACTCTGTTGGAGTTGATATTTTTACAGAAATGCTTCTCAAGTTCATATTTTCACATTATCTTAATGCAAATGTACAAAAGATATTCCATTCAGGCACTAGCTCATCTTGATAGTGGGAGAGACTAACTGCTTAGAAAATATCAGCAACCATGTAGTGAACACCATGAAGAATGGTGGACAATCATGCATGCAGAAGAATATTTACCTGAGAAAAAGGACGCATATACACAGGCAGATTTAGTGGCCCGGTAGATACCTACAAACAAGATTGTAAATATTATCATATTTAATTAACATGGAAAGTAACTACCTTAACCATCTCAAACAACTAGCTGTTAGACCCAATTATTTGGGGCTTCTTAATGGAAAATAAGGAGTTCATTAATATAAAAAAAGGGGAAAGTAGCTAGATTTACCATTTGGGAATGTGGATTCAAGTATACATGTCCTGATTGAAGAGGGTGATAATGACTGTTGACACGAACTGGAAGTTGGCAAATGCTACTGTTCCCCATAATCTGCTTGAAAATATAAATAAAAAAGAATAAACAGATATAATTCCCGGAGTTTTGAGTTTTACCATTGTTATAGAATTGTCATGTAGCACAAATAAGGTATGGACCAGAAAAAACTATAATGAATAGAAATTGTAACCTACAAATGACAGAGGAAAAGAACTAATATTTTAAAGTTTAGTTATTAAAAAATAAGAGTTCGATTAAGCGATTAAAGAGAACTGGAATTGATAAAGAAAGCACCATGCATATTCAATGAACAGAAAGCATTTAAGGAACGTACAGGGCGAGAGTAATTAGTTCCGTTTCCAGGTTGTGCAACAATTAGGTTATTGTACCGAACCACTTTAATTGGTACTGTGAGACGGCTTGCTAGAGAGTTCATCTCATTTCCTAATTGTGCACCTACAGCAGGCACCATAGAAAGGCTATTCGACGTTTGACTCGGGCTTATTAGTCTGGGCACGGGTGCTAGTGCTTGTCTAAAATTTGCTGCTGACGGTGTGAAATCCTTTGCACCTGGATTGAGCTTTGATTCCTGTAAAATTGTAAAGAAGTGCACAAAATGCAAGAACACAATATTGAAAAATAAATGAATAAAACTAATGCAAACAATTCAAATGACGAGCTAGTGTATGTAGATATACTATTGATCTATTAGATTTGACAAATAAATTAAGTCCACAACAAGCATGGACATAACTTCCACTGACAGAAAGTTTGACGGGAAGAGTTCACTTCCCTCTATCAGTAGAATTAAGTGCTTCAAGATGTTATGGCTATCAATTTATGTGTAGTAATCAAATAATTAGACCATAAACATATTAAAGAAACAAACAAAAAAAAAAAAAAAAAAAGAAGAAGAGGAATCTAGCAGTAGCTTTTGTCATCCAAGTAACAGAGTAGGTGGTCATGCAGTGGATTCCCATGCAGCCTAGCTTTGGTGCAAAGACCAGGAATGATAACACAGCTGATTTAGAAGAATAAAAAAACACCATGTATGGTTCATGGAGTGGAATAGATTTTCCTAGGAAAGGAAATAGAGTAGGATTGAATTAGGAATACCTAATTATGAGTTCCACATTTGGTTCATGGAATGTAATAAATTGTTCTTACTCCTAAGTCAAATTTATAGGAATATTTTAAGTACGAGAAAAGGAATAGTCTACACAAAATCAGAATATCTCTAAATAAGCATTTTGCTCATCCAATCTAGTCCTCTAGGGTTCTACAGCAGGGAAAGTCCCTCTGACTTGCTCAATCAGTTCATCTAGCATGGCTTGTTCAGCACATCATCTCACCCAATTACCCCATACAGTCCGCTCTATCAAGCTCACTTGAACCATCTAACCCACCTATCTTGTCTATGCCACTCGACAATTCATAGGGAATAGAATAATTATTCCCATGAACCAAACAGCCATAAAATAATATCCAACAGTAAATTCCCTTATGCACAGTTACTGCTTTCAGATATTTACAAATCTAAATAAATGAAAGCAGCCCTCTACTTTATAGCTTGAAGAAAAGTTGTAACGTTCCAACCATGCCGTCTACTTTACAGATAGAAGCAAAGCTGTTACATTCCAACCGTGCCCTCTACTTTACAGATAGAAGCAAAGCTGTTACATTCCAACCATGCCCTCTACTTTGCAGCTAGAAGAAAACGTTCAGCATCCCAACTATTAAAGTGGCTTAAGGAATCGAAGAATTGGTAGTGAATTTTTTTTTTCATACAAAAGTGGGAGATAGGAAATCCTGCAACTCACCTTTGTAATAATACTTCCAGCTTTAATTTTCTTGGGGATTGTTGTATTAGATGGTACTAATCCGATAGCACATGAATTGGCGGTTGTAATATCTGATGCCAAAGTGGAAGAAGTAGAACAAACTGAAGTTCTAGTATCTGATGAGATCAATGCTTTGGAAGCTTCGCTTTCTTGAGTAACTAACCGGACAGGTAGAGAAGAAAGGTCGTTATTTCTTCCATTGCAGTTTGCTGAATAAGAATTTGCAACAACAAATTTCAAGAAGAAAACATAGTATTTTTATTTGAAGTAATTTCTCAAGAAGAAAACAAATGACTCACAGATAGGACTCGAAGGAGCTCCATTGTCCACCTGCATGAACGATTATCATAAGCTCAACTGACCAGAAAAGTATATTATCCAATGATATGAAGATTGAAAATGTATGTCATATTCAATTTAAGTTATAGATCTAGAAACCTTGAAAATTGGATTGTCCTCTTTGTCTCTATCAGCTTGGCACCCTGTGTCCTGTCTGTAGCAAACTAATGCGATCAAGGTAGTAAATGCCCTAGTTATTAGGAACCAGTGTAAAATCCAAAAAATTGTTTGGTTTTGGAAGAGGTGCCCATTTATTTGTTAAGGATTCCATAGCTACTAAAAATCATTTTATTTGTTTAATTAACCTCACAAATACCTAGCATTCTATCTTTTAAGAAATCATAGTATATTGTTACTTTCTCACCATAGCATACTTAGAAGTCAACTTAATTATGCTCTATCAATTGAAATTCAACACCATTCTAACAGCAGAATTCCTGTAACTTTAGGGTATTGGAGTTTTTGTTCATCTGAAATCAACGTGTTGGTGCCTTGAGAAAATGAACTCTCCTACTCTGACTGTCGACCACACTTTCTAAGACTGTAAATTCAGATAAACAATAACAATTTGACAACAAACCAAGTGAACATGGAATTTGATGATAACTTAAAAGACCAATAGCGTCCAAAAAAGGACCTGAAATTCCAGTCATTGCATTCCTTCCAACACAGCCACCAAAAGAGTTTGAGAGATGACAGACAATAGGACTTAAGACCAGATAATACCACCCAATTACATTCAAGCACACATTTAAGTCACAATCTGCCCTATGAAAATTTCTGTTTTCATCCCAAGAATATTTTGATTCATTTTTCATAAAAATAGATATCTTGGTTATTTTGTTGATAGATTGTTTGAGCTGTAAATATGGTAAGGTGGCAGTGCTGCACAAAGATTTTTTTTAAAAAAAAAAAATAGGGCAAATGTGTGTCAGTTCATAAGGATTCCAACTATAAGGGTCTCTGAAGTATTAGAGCTGTAAATACGATAAGTTGGCAAAAATGCACACAAAACTCACGAGTAAAAAAAGAGGATATCAGTATGTCAATTCATAAGGTTTCCAACTATAGCGGTCTCTAAGATCATTGATTGCAAATAATTTCAGCAAGTAGGGAAGTTCCGCAATATTGACACCAATAAAAGAGATTTTATGATCATGCACAGGCTATTTAGCAGGTAAAGCAATATTAGAAGGGCATAAAATCCTAACAGAAAGAAGATATATGATTTCCCATAATTCACCGTGATTCCATACAGGTTGTTAAATATGGATGAATATAATTAAATAAGAATTCAATTAATTGGCAAGGAACAATGCCTGTTATAACAACAAACATTAACCAAGAGAATTAAGTTTTCATATACCCCACAAACCTTGAAGCATCAGAGTTGTGAAATGTCGATCCCTTTTCTTCACTTTCTACTTCCCTACTACATGAATGGGACTCAACTTGATTCACTGACTCAGCACTTTTGCCAGAGACACGGTCAACAACGCCTTCAGCTGGAAGTATAAAACCCTGGTAAAAAGGTGAACAGATTACGGAACTATATAAGAAAAGGCTCCCACTGGGAGTAAGGAAAAAGATTTACCTTTACGACTACTTGAACAAGATCAGACGAAAGCACGATGAGAGTCTCAACACAATCTCCTAATGCTAAGTTAGTGAGACACTTCCCTTTCCCTACTTTCGTCGCTTTCTTCAACACAACACCTAAGCGGATAGGAAAAACAGGATTAAGTTCAAAAGTTCGTAAATCCACAACAAGCACAGATCTCACGTTGCCCCATGATTAAGCCAACGAAAATTTGAAAATTTTAAAATCAGATTCAAGGATTAAAAAAAGTAAGCCGTATGTGTTAAGAACAAAGGAGAATTTTTTTAGCCAGAAATCATCGATCAACTGGCAAAGATTCGACCTTCCGTAAACATCCACCAAAAAGATCGTCAATCGGGGGCAGGGAAGTAGCGATTGACCATACCAACAGTAGTTGAATTGAGATAGAGTTCATAGGATGATCAAGGTGGACAAAAGTAGGAAGGGGGAGGTCCTACCGTGGTCCTTTTCGAAGCAGGCGGTGTGCAAGATGCCGCAGTAGAGGGATCCGTCCTTGACCTGGACTTCGACGGGGAGGCCGACGATGCACGTCGTGGCGTGCAACAAGGCGTCACCAAGAGTGGAGGCTGTGGGAATCTCCTCGTTTAAGCTTTCTTTCCTCGAACCCATTGGCATAGCCGGAAACTTCTCGCTCTCCTCTCCTCGCTATCTCGCGGCCGCTCTTCTTCGAAAGGAAAGAATTGTCAGTAGCCAACGAACCGGCCTCCCGCTTAGCAGTTCGCATCAGATTCCGTGCGATGTGATGTTTGATATGAACCGTCGGATTTATAGGATCTTCTAGAACAAAATTTGGGTCCGCAAAACGACAAAATTAAGCATATTTGCTTCCTTAGTTCCTTCCAATATAAACACCATAATTTAGCATTTTCAATTAATAAGAATTTAAAGAGATTATTTATCTTTAATTAGTAATGACGCCCTTAATTGAATTTGATATTTATCATTTTATTTTTTAATTTTACAATTATAGAATTGTAACATTAAAAATCTTGTATGATAAGAATTCTTCATGCATATTTAAATTTGCCATGACATATGATCCTCTTTAAACCCCTTAATAGTACAAAGTACAAACTGAAAGAGTTTTAGAACCCTAATTATAATCTTTACAAGTTATAGACACCATTCAATCATGGAGTTCAAAAGGATGTCGGAAATACCACTCCAACATTCATAAATTCTCCAAATTGTTACAAGAAAATTCCAATCCAACATCTTTACTGCACCAATGAATGGAATAAAGACGAAAGAAACCTACACAGCAGTTGCTGGAACTTCAATTTCTAACTGACATCAGATGTCAATGGCTTCTGATAGTCTGATAAGTGTTTGACATACAATGTCTGAATTAATTCGACATATTCATTCATATTTTCG
>JBBMJZ010006234.1:0-11706 GCA_037833815.1 Zingiber zerumbet | reverse complement strand
CACCGGAAGAGTGATAGAATATAAAGAATAAAATAGGAAAGTGTAACAATTCTACACTTTCCTTTTGCAAATATATAAAGTAAATATAAATTTAAAACTAGTTACCAACACTTGAAATTGTAGAGTCTTATTGGGTTCGTGTGTCGATGTCAGTCTGTTAGCAGTAGTCGGATGTCCTCGGAGCAATTTCACATTAAAGCAGTAGAAGAGTTGTTGAAGCTTTTAAATGAATTATCTTGAAGCTGCTAGTCAAACCTTCCCTTTATAACCCTATCTGGGTGCCTGGATTCCTCCCTAGGCACTTGGAATGTGCTGACATAGCGTGCTATCATCAAAACTTTATCTAAGAAGTTTATCCATGTCCAGGCGCCCAACCACCTCCAAGCGCTTGGACTACTAACATGGGTTGACCAACCAATGCGTGACAAAACAGCTTGAAGATGACATTTAGCTGGTCTGGGCACTAGGAGAAATTCCAGGCACTTGAACCACCCTGATGCCAGTGATGTCACCTGGGTGCTCCTTCAATACCCTTGACCCGAGAGCTTAGAGCAACCTTGAACGTTTGAATGTTTGGGCGCCTAGATAAGCTCTAGGCACCCAAAGCCCTTTTTCATGCTTTTTGTAGCTTTGGTTTCCTACAAAATATATTAGTCCAAGCAATAAAAATTACCCTGTAAAATAGAGTTAGCACATTAAAAATATGATCAATTTATGACTTAGATCCTATCTGTCCAAGACCAGGATCTATTCAAGGTCTCAGTTTAGAGATCTAAAATGGACCTAAAATGGACTTGCACCCAAAGTCCCTAATTAGGACTCATCCTCACTGGAACACTCTCCTCCAGTGACTTACATTACTTATCATGAAGAATCTCTTGACTCCCTTACGGTCCACCAGGTTTTCCTACCAATTGTTAGGTTCACAGACCCAACTAGATTTATACAAGCTATCAGATTCCATGGTTTCAGTCAAACTTTCCACTAGATATCAGGTCACTCCTTGACCTATATGGACTTCTCACCAGCTATCAGGTCCAACAGACCTAACTAGATTTCAGTTTTGTGTCAAGTCTCCAGATCTATTAAGTCCTATACACTTAATAATAAAATTATATAACACAATATTTAACTTTAATCTATTTATCATTAATTAAAATTTAAATTTAATCCTTAATGCACATTTACATTCTTGGCCATTTCAAGCGGAGAAATGAGAGAAAGGGAGCGAGCGAGAGCGCGCGCGCGATAGCAAAGTGAGGGGGGCAAGGGCGAAGAGAGACCTGTCCAATAAAAGTTCCCTTTTATGATCAAATTGCTGTTATTTCGATTTTCCCAAACAATTTTTTACCAATTTTTTTATTCAATTTAGTTCGTTTTCTTCCCGCCATGAATTTTACTTTTTGTTTGTATTCTTTGCTCAGAATCTTACTTTTTGTCTATTCAATTTTGCCTTCAATTCCTCTTTCACTCACGGCACCGCCAGTTGCCCTGCCACATGCAGCCTCGCGTCCTCCTGGACCATCGCGGTGAACCGGTCGCCGCAACCTTCCTTGTCGCCGTGGGCAGAGCTTGCAGATCGTTCCTCGATCGATGAGCTCACGGAGCAAGGGAGCGGCGGCAATGTGTTCCGAGCAAAGGGAGAGGGAGGTCCCATGATGGGAGACACTTGGCCTAAGCTTTCAGAGTCTGCTGATTCTACTGCCAAACCGGCCTCCTCTGAACCCCCTCCTTCCTGATCAATCGGACAATGCCATTAGGTGGTAACGCACTTCATTTGCGGATCTCGTTGTTATTTCGAAGGAAGTTTCTCATCTTTATTCTCGAGCTCTTGTTTCTTTCCCCTTTTAGGTGCCTTTGATGTCTCCTCCGAAGAAAAGTTCTTACATTCCTGACCCTAACCCTAACCCTAGCCTAACCCGAACCTGTCTGTTCCCACTCTCCAGAAATCTTTTCCTAAAACTGATTCGATCAAGAGGAGCGGCGGTGGCTGCGGTATGCATCCCAATGGATCCCTATCACCGTCTCCGCAATCTCCCACGTCGGAGACCACTCCGATTGCTTTGGGCAGCAGCAATGGCGGATTGAACAGAAACCGACGTGGAAACAACAATCCGTGGGAGATCACAATGTTAAGATGAATGCTTTCCTGATCTCTAGAATTTGGCGACAATATTTCAAGATCTAAATTTTTTTTTCAAATGTAACACCATTACTTTCTTGATCTTGAATTGAAGACTAACATCTGTGGGATTCTTTAGTTCTCTAGATTATTGTTTTCTCAATTGTTTGAAGATAAGTGCTACAGTTTGTTGTTAGCTGAACCTTTCATTGTCTTCTTTGCTATTTTGATTTGTGGAATTCTTCTCTGGGTTTTCATATATGCAGGCTAAATCCTGATATTTAGTGTGTCGGTCCTTGGGTATTTAAACAGTTTGCCAATTTTATGATGCTTTATACTAAGTCCCTTGAATGTTTTTGTTGTTGCTACAATCTGTGGTTTACTCTTCATTCCTCCGCCATTTCTATTCAGATCATTGGTTTCCTTCACTTCTGTTTGATGCGATATGTTGCAGGGCAAGAAAATAAGGCTGTGATATGATTGGATGACTTGGATCCTTCAACACCACACCAACATGGCGTTCTTTCTCACCCTCAATATTCGCTGGCTTGTAGTATTGATTCTATTCTAGCTCATGTGCAAAACCTTGGATTATCCAATAGTGCTTTACACCGCAGCAATATGAGTCACCAGTCACCACCGGTAAATGGTGTCAGTCTTGGTAGAATAATGTCTGAGAATTTGAATATTCAAAGACAGGATGGCACTGCTGTGCATGCTATAGAAAAAGTTTCACTTTATAATTAAACTAATAAAGCTACTTTGGGCAGATTCATTTGATTTTGTTGAATCATATTATTCGCTTTCCCTTTAGGATGCTTTGAGCTATCTCCGACCTCTTTGACGCCTAAGAGCAACAAGGTTTGAACTGAAAGGGCTATTTTTAATTTCTTTGAAGTAACCTGGAAGAACTTGTTTTTATGGCCAGTCAATAATGTCGCCTTATGGATAAGTAACTCAACACAGAGTAGGTCCACAAAACTGTAATTGTGAACTGGCTTGAAATAAAATGTTGTTTGGGCATGTTTATCTAGGGATTCATTCCTGGTGGTTTATGATTCAATCTGCTGGACCAGGTGTTGTCGAGCATATTTTGTTTGAATTATACTTTGCCCATAAGTAGGGTTGACAATTCATATTATCATATCAACAACGTTACGAGCAAAATGCCCTGCTCGGCTGGCCTAACTAGTCCACTCAACCAGCTCACCCAAACACACACAAGCATAGCCTATACAAATACAGGTAATGCAAGTCAAGTTCATCTATGTCAACTTTGGAAAACAAAGATCGGTAAAGTAGAGAATTTCTCAATCTCAGCGAACATCCTTTTCAAGAACGTGATGATCAGCGTTGTGATCCTAATATGACATATTTACTGCATTAATATCCAATTATGAGCACTTAAATATGCATTCGGCTCGACTTAATATCTTAAATGATGTGCACTCACTGTTAATCTTCAATTATCGCATCAGAAATAAGAATCTAGGAAATGAGTTACCACTGTACAAAGATGTGGCATGGTCCTCCATGTTACTCATCAATGGCAGCATACTTTCACACGAGTGATACAATCCAGTGGACCTGAGTATTACATCAGGAAGTCAAACACGGGGTAGCAGTGCAAAAAGTTAACTTCTCAAATAACAAAGTAGCACAAGCCAAGGGAGGCAAGAGTATGTACTTGTTCTTAAGATAGGCTTACAGAGGAAATACAGTAAACTTTGAAAGGCATGATGAGAGACACATTTTACTATTTGGCTTGTTTAAACATGCACACCTATGTTTTTCTCAAAAATTTATATTGAAAATTACAATTTCGAATGCACATTTTGGAAAGAGAAGAATAGCTAAAGGCTCATCAAGTTGAAAATTTTGAGATTGAAATGAAGCAATCAAGGGAAACCTTCATGACATGAGAATTGTGATTGTCACAATGTAGAGAGAAAGGAAGCTCCACACTGAGCTTTAAGTATTTTGGTTGTTTGATTCACATCTATGAAGTTCATTGACCAGGTCAGGACAAACTCTAATGGCAATGGAGAGAAGTTGGATATTCCTTGATGAGTTTGTAGAATAGTGAAATGTCTGTGTTTCATTTTCTTACTCCAGATGGCACGAAAAATCTGGTGAAAAAGAATTGGCCTTCCAGATACATACGTTCCACTCAAGCTTTCCTCCACTGGCATGGGAAGATAAACTATGAGAATGTAAACCGATACAGATGGATGAATTTCCAATTGGTTCACTTCAAACTTCATTTCATTTTTCTCACATTCACCTCAAGTGTGACGTATATACTGGAACCTGAGCAAGACCCAAGAAAAGGTCAGATGTATGCCCAAACGACTAGTGTAGTCCTTTAGCACCTGGTTCAGCTAGTTGGACAAGCAAAATGAACCCCCAAATAACTCAATGATCAGAAGATAGGCCAGATAGTAGAGCAGAACAAGGTTAAAGGCCTGGTATTCTTAAATCTACTCTGAGGAATCATACTTCTCAACCAAGTATTGAACTTCATTTCTAAAGAATATTCTGACCGAAGCTTATTGGTCCAGTCATGGGACAATACTCAAAACCAAGAGATATAGGTTTCAATCAATCATACAGACAATATCTAGACCAATTTGGATATTGGATCTGGTATTTGTCTAAACAAGTTTGGTTTATTGGATGTGTAGGAAAGGAGAGCTATGCATTAATAAAGAAAAAACTTTGAAGATAAGCAAAAAACAAAACAAAAAAACAAAATCAAAACAGAGAAGGGTTTTTTCTTTCCCTTGATTTAGCTATTTTGTACTCTTGTACTCCTTCCTTCTGTATGTCCTCTCTCAAACTTCTATATCAACCCCAGAACCACTATCATCACCTTAAGCATCTACGTAATCATGATTGTCACTAGAACTAAATATGTTTGCCACTAACTGAACAAATGCAAATATCAAGAGACATTATCAGAGTTTGTATCAAGAAAATATAATGCAGATGAATAGAAACTAAAGCTAATCAGAATTTTTTTTTTAAAAAAAATGAAAATTATTGAAAACTTTTGAATGTGTATCAAGACTGGTAATGGATGTAGGCTTACAATGTTATTTTTAGGGTTTCTCCAATAAAATCCTTGTATGGCAATGACAGCAATGTTTGATGCCACTAAAACAAAGATGCTAAGAGAATGCCTTCCCATCCACTGAAAAACATATGTTGGCCATTTGTATTCATAAATATCCACCTGCACAAAGTCATCAAGCAAAGAAAATATGATGCAAGTTAGTATTACTTCCACTCAAGCAGTACATATAGAAGCGAGTAATGAGCACATTTTTCCTGTTTACTAGCCAACTTAATTAATTTCCGTGAAGTAATAGGCTTAGTTACGAATAATATTACAAATAACGAGACTTCAAGAATCCACAAAGGAAAAGAAAATCCGAAGCCTAGTCTAACAGCTCCTCTCACAGACTTGAGAAAAAATCAGCCTCAGCCAAAGAACTCCATTCTAGTTGGTATAGACATCCCTCTGTTAAAAATGGTTTTTAGAAGGGTTATGGGATAGACATCACAATTGAACTATCCAGCTTAAAAAGTAGACTGATCAATTAAGCAAAATTTCATAGGAAATTTAGGGCAATAGACACTTCGTAACTCTCGATCATGTAAGAATTCCATAAAAATAACTGACTCTTCTTTGTTTTCTATGGTACCAGGTCAGTTTAGTAGATTTTATTAGGTGGTTTAAATACAATGAAAGGCATGTTAGTACTATTCTTCATCAAATTGCTATTTGAAATCACAATAAGGATAATAGGTAGGTTTCATGAATTTTATTGGTTACAGCCATAGACATCTCTTCTAATAGTCTTAGCATTAAATTTCAATATTAGAAAAGCTTTTTTATACCACATTTTCTTTTGGTGGAACTACTATGACATCAGTTTGTAAGTCATGTTTTTTAAAAAATCAATTTCAAAGAATAAAGTTTCTTCTTTTTTCTCCCCAAGAAAGATTGATTGAGTTGAGATAAAATCTAGTTCTAGAAAAAGGTGCTTTTTAGTTCATTCATTCCTTCAGTTGGCTGAGCTGCAATATCTTACTTTAGCAATCACCTTCCAATGTATGACGGCCTAATCAAGAGATCTACTTGCAAGGGTTACCCATTGGAATATTTCTCTATTAACTTTATTTGCCTCCATCAAGCTTGGCTAGAATTGCTGGCATTAAAGTTTACAAAATCGGAGCTAATAGATTTATGGCAAGGCCTGGAGCCCAAATCATTCATGGAATTTGTTATGGCCCTTGGATATGGATCGTGTAATGGGGCAGTTTACCAACTCATCGGTGGAATCAATCTTTGTCTTCTTGGTTTTACAACCTTAACGACATATGATGGTAGAGATAATTTGAGGCTCATTGGGATTAGATAACCTCTCAATCTAGGGGGTTTGATTTCTTTTTGTAAACTCAGTCGTAATCTTTATTGCATTATTCCAACCATTTAAATACAACTACTTTTGTTCCTTCCCAATAAAGGAAGAAAACAAACACTGAATAAAAAAGTTTTATTCTTACTAAAAATAAAAGATACTAGACTCAATCTTACTGAAAATAAAAAATACTCAACTCAATCTTACTAAAAATAAAAGATACTCGACTTAAATAAAAATCAATTACTATAAGTGAATCAATTCTCTTAATATGCATCCTTCTTTCTAAATTTGTCATGTGCATATCTCTTGTATTTTATGGGCTCCAGATGGGCTTACCTATGGTCCATAATAGAATTATTGCCACAGGAGAAGACCAATGTGATAGGATCAATTTGTCAGAATTAGATTGAAGAACTAAGACAAAAGAAAGAGTGGGATTCTATGAAAGATTCCTCTCTTTTCCATTTTTTATTGTATGATTGTGAACAAGAGACTTTGTTGACATTACAGTGAAGGTCATATGCTGAGCATACATTTGGTAACTTTAACATGTCACATAGTTTCTTCAGTCTATCTAGCACTAAACGTACTTGTTGAATTCGCTGGAAAGAACATATCAATTGAATGATAGGCTAATCTAATAAGGTGGTTTTAGGACAGTGAAAATTATTTCCAAGATACATGAGATTTCTGATGATGTCTCCAATTGTCTTATATTAACCATGGATGCTTGTACTCAGGTTAGTCAAATCCTAGAAGGATCATCTCATGGCAAAAAGTTTCTTTTCCTTGTTTATTCCCCTATGTCAATTGTTTATACATTAATTCTGTTCACGAAATTGTAGTTGAAATACTAAGAACTTAGTCATATAAAAATTGAATAAAAAACACTTGCACTTTATGCGATGAATGGTATCAATGAAACTTAAAATAGAGATATAACATATAGTTTCTTTCTCATATGCATCAAACAGTAGCTATAGATGAAAAGGGGAAGCTTTTCACTTTTCATACTCAAGTACGTGCAGCTTACCAATACGTATAGTGCACAGAATGTAGCCACAGCAACACCAGTTGTTAGAAACATATAACTGATTGTGTATAGTGATTTGTTCAGAGGAACTCCTATAAATTTTAGCATATATATTAGCTAAATCTATAGAAAAATAGTTATGATAGTCAACAGATAGACATAAGGTTTAAAGCATTGGAAGGCACAGTTTACATATACCAATACAAGCTAGAATTATCCCAAGTCCAGAAGTTGCAAGTGAAAACAGCAACCATCTTGTGAGTCTACTTTTATGATCCTGAAAAATATTCTCATTGGAATAGTGCATTTATCAAATTATAAATAAACCAATTTACAAAACTGGGAACTTTTCACTGGAATAGAAATTTAGAAAAATCACAAGATCTATCAACAAGCAAAGAAAATCGTCCAGCTAAAAAGAAAAATCTTGTAGGATTAGCACACAAACTAGAGTATTAAAAATCGATATCAAGTTTTCAGAAGGCATTAGCAGACATTTTCTAAATATTATTGCTGTGATTATTTTAACAGACAATTCATACCTCCAAAAGAACAAGAGTATGACCAAAATGTAGACCAAATATGCAACTTACAACCGCCATCAATGAGCTGCAAATACAATTTTATAGAAATTTAGTTACTTCAAATGGGAAACAATAAGCAAGTAAAAGGTACAACATAACAATCACTAAAATAGCACATGCGCCATTTACCTTATAGGAAGTCTAAGTCAAGTATTTTCTTTTGCAAACTGAATAGATAAGAAATATTATCCATGCTATTCTAATATGAAACTCAGGGCTGAATTTTTGATGAATTGGAAGGTCCATATTTATCTTTCTTAGATGCTTCTGATAGCATCAGTTTATAGGCTACATAACAATAATATTATATCAAGAAAAATAATTAATTTTATGTTAAGCTTCTCAACAAAATCTCTATAGACCATTGAACAAGGTAAGTTCCAAGGAAATTGAAGATGAATTGTTTTGCTAAGCAGAATGAAGACTAAGTACATCCTCTTGTTTGAAAGATTGCCTAAAATATTCTTTAAACATCAAACTAATAATTTGAATATATATTATAGCACTAATCTTGGAAAGATTGGTAATAAAATTAGAGAATTGTATTATTTTTTTGCAAAAACCTTTAAGCGATATTCCACAGAAGTAAGACAACTTAAATACTACACTACTCATTCAAGAAGCTAATTGGTTTGCTTAGCTTATTTGACAATCACTTTGAGCGGGATCAGCGACAAAGAGAACTGATGGTTAAATTATGGACATGGCAAGGAGTAAGCAGGATATAAATGTTCATCCTCCAACTTTTCAATATGGAAAGTATGGAAAATATTTTGGCAAAAATAAGAGAATGGTGAGACTTGAGAGGAAAATGTGAACATTGAGCACTAAGATGGTAAGCCAAGAGTGTAATATCGTGGCAAAACTATGCAATCATAGAGACAAATAGTAAAACGAGTTTGAAAAAAATAGCATCAAGTAACATAAGTTACATAAATTTTTATTCAGTATACCTTAAGATGCCCTCAGGGTCAAATGGAGCGTGGCACCATGATGGATAAGTAGTATATGCTCCATTTTCATCTCCAGGAGTTCTACATTCCTATTTGTATAGAGACAACATTTTAAAAAGTGACTATTAGTTGTGATATTTGTAAAATCACCTAATCACATTACCTTCAAATTTCTAAATACAGGTTTTATGTACAAGTGTTTTATGCCAAGTAATTTGCGGTCAATCATTCCAGCTGCATTACATGCTGGTCCAAGATCACCTCTTACTCCACATTTAACCTTAGAAATTGAAAGTAAAACGTCAATTGTTCAGAGCTCTATATAAAAGTGAGCTCTAATAAAGCTCATCAAGAACATATAATTCTCTTTAGGAAAAACCATAATTTGTAAACACAGATCCTCTTAAAAGATTTTACCTTCTCAATGACATCTCTGATTTGCATTGATGGTGAACTGAGAGCAAATTCTTGTGGTTCGTATTTCCAATCTGGTACATATATGCCATGTAACAAACCCACATATATACTGGCCAATACAAACATTATGATCCTGATAAAGACAAAACAGCATGTTAAAGCATGTAATTTGTTGTTGAACACTTTCATGATTCCAATGACTGAAAGTACGTGTGATGATCATCTCAATCAAAATGTAAGTGGTAATGAAGGTTTTTCCCAAAGTTAACATGGATGAAGCCATCTAGCGTTAAAACTATATAATGGCAAACAATGCTTACTTGTAATGGATACGCACTCTTACATTGTATTAGCATACACTTCCCTTCGCACTCCATGTTCATTTAGCTACTTAATTCCATTTCAAGTGCCAACCAACAAATATGTATCATCAAGATAAGCATATTTTAGCTCATGGAAACTTGAGGTAGAACCCACCAAGTACCTACTGAAGGTTACACATTTATTTCACTGTACAAATTTTAAAGTGAAGTGCAATTGTTTATTGATAATATATTCCTCACCTTCAAATTGATATGACTTTTGGTATCAACCCCAACAAAAAATGGCTTGAGCCTTGAATATTATTGGTTTTACCAACTTGTAGCCTCATACGTTGGGGAAATAATGCTCTCATGTGGTTCAATTCGACTAGCTTATTTTGATGTATTTGGCAATAGAGTTTAAGTTAGCTTTTACATGTGTTTCTCATATGTGCATCAAGTGTGCAGAGACTTGGCATAATCCATGTGAAGTTGGGTGAACGAAGTTTGGCGAACAATGTGATCAAGTTGTGATTGTTTGCACAACAGCTCAGCGGCCTAGTACAAGGTGAACACGTAAGCATGGAGGAATATGGACATGGAGGAAACTCAAAGAGGTTGACGCATTCAATGGACCATAGGTCTAACATGGGGTGGACTCTAGGGCTTGGAGCATTAAGGGATTATGGATGTAATTATAGAGATTGTGGGAAAGATAGCTTGATGGTCAAGAACAAGGTGGACTCATAGGCATGGAGGATTGGATGGCACGAATCAGGCTCAAGGAGTTTGGTGCATTCAATGACTGAAGGTTTGGCACAAGGTGTACTCTAGGGTCACAAGCATGGAAGATCAAGTAGCATGGAGAGAGCTTGAGAAACATGATACGTTCAATATTTCAATGGACCAAAGGCCTAACATACAGTGAATTCTCAAACAAGGAGCATTGAGTGATCAAAAACTTGGAGGAATGAGAGTGTGAGAGACTATGAGAGCAAATTGTAAGCTATAGGATTTAGTCTTGAGGTACCATCATCGTGAATGATGTGTTTAGGTAGATAGAGGCAGATTACCCAATAGCTTAGTATAAAGCTTTCAATCGAGCATTGTTTGTCTCAAATCATATTCACCAACCTAGCTTGGTCAGGGACTAATTGGATTTAGTAAACCAATGAAACTTTAATCGATTGAAGCATGCCAGTCAACAACCAAGGAGCCAACTAAATGTGAGGGTTCGATGAATAGAATATTCAACTTGATGCTCAGAATATTTTTACTCGAGCAATAGGCTATTGGATGTAGTTTCCAGTCGTTTAAAGGCTGAGCAGTTTACTGGAGATGGAATTCCAGTTGATCAACAATTGGCGTTGGCTTCCAATGATAACATTGTTTACTTAGTTGTTGACTATAAGGCTTTTCCAATCGACTAAAAAAGCTTCCAATCAATTGGAGGCCGACAATATATGGTTAAAGATTTTGGTAATCTTTCTTTGGCTTCATATTTCATTGTGTATGAGTAGTGACAATTGTAATCATCTAAAGGCTGGAATTATAAAAAGTTTGCCCTGTCAAAGGGTGACTCTTAGTGTTGGATGCTACTTGGAATTCCGTTCTTTTCCCCTGTACAAGCACAGAACTTTTCCTAGCAACTCATGTGTTCTTTAGAAGTTAAACTTGAATTAGAAACGAAACTTAACATTTTTTATCCAAGTTCAACTTGTGTGTTCTTCAAAAGTTAGACTTGGATTGCAAACGAAACTTAACATTTTTAATCCAAGTTCAACCCACATTACAGAAGTTGATTAAATATCTATTTCAAGGATTGACTTCTAGGTCGTTGGCGAGGCACTCGACCTTCTTGGGTA
>JBBMJZ010006225.1:0-11706 GCA_037833815.1 Zingiber zerumbet | reverse complement strand
ATCTCACCCATTGATAAATTAAAGAAATAAATATTAAATATATGTGCTTGTCATTATATTAGGATTAAGAGCACACATTTCCATAATAACTGAGGTCTTGTTCTTTTATTTAGTTAGTATAAAAAGAAGTCACAGACCCATATCTGTTTTCGAAGGACCAAACAGTAATGTAAGTTCTCCTCAAGTAGATAAATTATAAAATTTATTTTTATAATTATTAAGAAAGTTAGCCACATCTAATATCTGGGCCAAGTCACTCCAAAAGGAGGTAACAACCCTCAAGAAAGTGGCTGACCTAAGTCCCTTGATCGAGTCTGTTCAAGATGGAACTTCAACTCAAGCCCAACAACTTGAGGAAGAAAATTCTAGCATGAAAAGTCAAGTTAGGAACTAAATGACACATTAAAAAGGTTCAACTTGAGTTCCAAGGATCTTGATCTAATTATTAGAAAATAAAGAGTTGTATACAATCGATCCAGACAAGGATATAAGGCTAAACAAAGATTCAGATCATACTTATCTTTAGTAAAATGATCAAATAGAAACTCAGTTTAAGCGTGAGTCTCTAAATCTAACATGATAAATCAAGTTGGACTCAATCAATATTGGATCCCTAATGATAAAATTCATTACCTTTAAGAGGTCGTCATTGAAGTCGGTGTTCCTTAAGTACCTAGTGGATCAAATCATTTAAATTAAAATTAAATAAATTATTTTTTTTAAACTAATTAAATCGACTAAGTTTTTTAATAAAAATAGAACAAATAGTTCATAAAACACATAATTAATTTTTTCCATCATATCAATATTTTTATCAATAGATTCACGTTGGATAATTGAGTTGTCTTTCGGGAGAGACTAGTGGTTAGCACATGAGTTATTTTTAATTTAATTAGTTCGTTAAATTCAGATTTTTGAAATAATCGAAATTAAACGGTTGAATTAATCTATATTTTTAAAAGGAAAAATTGAATTTTTTTTTATTTAGTCTATTAAAACTTTAAATTCGATTAATTCTTAACCGAATTTTCAAACACTATAATATAATTTATTTTTAAAATTTTTAAATATTTTTCAAGGATTCATGTGTTAGATAAATACATGTATTAAAAATACGAACTATTTTTTTTTAAAAAAAAACTGTATGAGTTAAATATTAATAAAAATCAGTTAAATAATTTAGTAAAATGTCAACCAATATTAGGTCGATTAATCAACCTTATAAGCTATAGCTATACCTTCTCCTCATCCCTAATTTAGGTTTTCGCAACCTAAAAATCCAAAAGGCCAAAACTCTTTCAAAAAAAAAAAATCGGCCTTTAAAACTCTCCCTTTTTCCAAAGCCGCCCGGCCTCGCCTGGGGTGGCGGCGCTCGTGCGCTCTATACGGCCGCCGCCTCTGCCACCTATGGACCGAACTCCCCTCTCTTCTGCCTCACGGAGCTCCTTCCACTCCTTGTCCGAGATCCTCAATAAGCTCCAGAGCGTTGGCTTCTGCTCCGACCTCGTCTTCTCCAACCTAGTCTCCACCAGCGGTGACAATCTAGGTTGCCTCTTCGATATGATCCTTTTTTCCTTCTTCAAGAAATCCTGCAAGAGAGGTGAGATGCGGCTGCTTCCGGCCACGCTTGGCGACGGGAGCTCCATCGATTTATTCAAGCTCTACTCCATAGTGCAAAGGGAGGGTGGCTATCATGCGGCTACGAAAGAGCGGAAATGGAAATCAGTGGCAGAGGCGATGGGATTGGATTCGTTTATGGGGCCGTCATTGAAGTTGGTGTTCCTTAAGTACCTGGACGTGCTGGATCAGTGGCTTCAACGGGTTGAAGGCAGAAAGGAAATTCGTGAGCCAAAGAGACACAAGAATACGGGCACTCCTTTTGTCAGCTATAGTTCTTGCGGAACTATAAACCACAAGAAGGTTGGTGAGTCCACGCCGCCAGTAAATATGTATAAAGATCAATCCTTGATGGAACTTGGTAACGCTAAAAGGAATGGCAAGGATGTTACAACCTTCGGAGGATTCATTGCTAATGGAGGAAGCAACCATAAGATGACTAAGGAATCGCCTCTGGCTGAAATGCTTAATTGGCTGAGAATGTCGGCCAAGTGTCCTGGACATCCTTCTTTGGCAAACACCTTGACATCAAATAAAAATAAAAACAATTCATCTACAGTTGGGAAGTTCTATGCTCAAGCACTTCTAGCTAGACAGGCAAGGTCTTTCAGAAGAAGTAGTCGATCCAGTTCAAATTTATCGCTTCCGCAGGTATACTTCTTCCTTTGGTACCTCATAATTCATCCAGTTGTATTTCACATCTCTAATTTGCGTTGTCAGAAAGTTCTGCATTCCAACAAGATATTTGCTGAATGACCGCTAGAAGTTATATGTATTGCAAGTCCTTTTTTGTTATTTAGTTTTATAAACTTACTGAATAAACTATTTTTCTTCTGATTATTCTCAGTTAGCAAATGGATATGCATAGATGAGACTTACATATCTCCACCTGAATGTATAAATGTCCCATGTACCCAGGGATCAAATAGGCACAGTGATCAGATAACACTTCCAAATAAGAGGATGGTTCCATTTTTAGTTCTTAGGAAAATTTCCCAATAGGCCCACCTCAGTTTCTCTCTCTCTCTTGTTTTCCAAATCATACAATCTACTTTGTTTTTTACCTAATCACACACCTTTTTACATATAAAAAATATCTTTTATTTAACAAAATTTGCCTTTCTTATTTCTAATTTGTTTGAGGAGGTTAATTTTGTTAAATAAAGGGTATTTTTGACCAAAATCATAGCAGAGGATTTGGTGAGAGTGAGAGTTATGAAAAAAAATTATTTTTAATTTAAAAGAGGTTGAAAAGGGCCATTATAGAGTTTTGGCAAAAACACCTTATGGATATTTTTAACTAAAAGACTGTTCTTTTTAACTTGAAAAATAGGAAATTCTTCTTGAGACTCCCAAGAAGCCTCTAGCAATTTATTTTGGGCAAATGACTTGTTTTGAGATGTCAAGAAGTTGTTGCAAAAATAATTGACGGATTTTTAACTCTGAAATTGTTTTTTTTTCAACTTGAAAATACTTATTCTTCTTGAGACTTCCAGGAAGTATCCAGCAATGGAGGAACTATATATTTCTTAGGTAGGCACCAAATAAATATAATAAATTTCAACATAGCATATATAGTCCACAAGAAAACATATATAAATAGTTTGAGGGTCAAGATGTTTAGAATACATTAAAAACAACTTAAAATTTATCCATATAAAAATTTATGATGATCTACAAGTGCTCATATTTTGAAAACGTGTGATGATTGTGTTATTATTAATGGTGTCAATAATATCTCTGTCAATGTAAGTCATTATTAATGGATTTTGCAGCTGACTTAGAGATATCTTCCTATCACTGGAAGGAAAGATTATGTGTGATTTAAGGGGAAAAAAAGAGATTGGTGATTGAGAAAAAGGGAAATTTATATGCGCTTGCCTGGAAACCTATCTAGTTCTTATGAGTTGTGATAACTTAAAACTTTCAGAAAATTTGAAAGCTTAGTCCATTATACATAATATTTAGCAATAAATATTGTCCTTTATTCCTTTTAAGTTTTGTCCTTGCAAATATCATGACCAAAATACTTTCTTTTTTCATGCCTTTTCTACTTCCTTGTCCAAAGATACCTAACTAATCACATTGTTTGTTTGAAGCAATTTTCAAGAGAACTTACACATTACTTGATCATACGATTTCATTGGACAACAAGTTAAATAGTTGCGTTTCTACCACAAGTTTGTAGGCTAACTATAGGTTCTTGGTATTATATATGATGCAATGATAGTAAGTACAAACTTAGAATTAAAATATGTTGTTTTATGCCAATAACCACCATTTAAATCAGTACTTTGACCATCAAGTGTGTGTTTAAGTTTCTTAGTTGGAAATTTAGAATAAATTGATTCACATGCAAAATAAGTTGTTTTAAGTCAAGAACTACTATAAGAAAGTTGAGTCACCACTTTGATCATCATATAGGATGCTGAAAGTAAATCCATAGTTGGCATATTAGATAGATTTACTTTGTCTAGACAGTTCATGTCATATTGGATGCTGAAAGTGATTCCATATTTCTAAATTCATCTGCACTCTCTTTACTTTAATTAAGTCGTAAGCCTAAGTTCGCCTATTGAGCTCAACAACATGGACCATATTATTTGAATTGACAGGGATTTTGTTTCATGTTGTTAGCCTCCTAATGTTGGATAGCTGGCAAATAGTGTACCTGCATATCCACTTCGCACCAAGGCCAGTAAGGATACAAGTGGATTCTGACTTGATAAATCATCTATTACACTTGCTCAAGTAAATGGCAAAAAACAATAATGTGAATTCTTCATTTTATTTTGATCTTATATAATAACCGTTGCATGAATTGTTTTAGTTATGTTGAAGAATTTGCTTAATATTAAACAGAAATGGAACGAAATACATTATTAAAGAGTCTAAATATTTAATTTGGGTGTATATTGCAAATGAAAAGTGCAATATACTTGAAGATTTGCCTGAGCAACTTCTAGTAATTATTATAAATGCAGCTATTACTTTTAGCCTTACATAGAACTTCAATTGAGAGGTAAGATTTGTTTAGCCAACCCAAAGAGTTGGGTCTTGTGACAAACACAGCTTGATGATGATGATTTGCATGGACGTGTAGATGTGTGTTTAATTCGTGGCAGCCAAAAAGTTCTTAGTGAGATTGATAGTGTTTACCGGTTTACTCCTAAATTACTGGAGTAGAACTTCCTTAGCATTCTTAAAATTGGAGCATTTGATCAAGTGGGCTATATCTTTTTAATTCTGAATTTTTGGAAGGATGTATCTTAGTTCCACGTTATTTAACTTCATCCTGAAATTCTCAAGATCTAAAAACTATCATGTTAGATTTGTCAAACAGAGCAGATTATGACAGTTCTGATTTAAAGCATGGTTTTGGTTTCACTAAACAGATTAAAGCAGCGAGAAGTGAAGATAGCCTTGAATCTGACAGGTGGGTTTCTTCAGATCAGCAAAGAGCTAAGATACCTATTCGTGGAAATTTTCAAGCAACGATCCCAGATTGGATAGGCAGACCTTTGAGATTTTGTAATGATTTTGATACATTGAAATGGTTAGGCACACGGACTTGGCCTTCTGAAGATCAACAAACTAATGAATTGCTAGAGTATGCTTCTATTGGAAGGGGGAGGCGAAACACCTGTCAGTGTGAACAGCCACAGTCTATGGAATGTATTAGATGTCACATTGCAGAAAAAAGGCTGCAGTTAAAATGTGAACTTGGAAGGGCTTTCCATGATTGGGATTTCAAAAGTATGGGTGAGGAAGTTGCATTTTCATGGACCAAGGAAGAAGAAAAAAAGTTTCGGGATGCAGTTTTTCAGAGCCAGCCATCTCTAAATGAGAATTTCTGGGACAAGCTTTACATCAATTGTCCTTCTAAAACTAGGAAAAACTTAGTCAGCTACTATTTCAATGTATTTCTCCTTGGACGGAGGAGGCACCAGAATTTTGTTACTCCAAAAAATATTAACAGTGATGATGAAGTAACAGAGTTTGACTTCGCAAGTCATTCTGTTCTTCAACTAACTGAAGTTCCTGATCACAAAACCCTTGTTTGCGTTCAAAATCAACAATGTATGGATATAGATGAGGATGATGATTAACTGTCGCATTAAAGTCGACTAATGTGAGGACTTCTGGGTGATCATTGCTGCAGTGTGAAATATAACTAAGATGAGGATTTTTCTGTAGTTCATTGGTTTGAACTCTCGAGGTTAGCTGTGATTCAAACCTTTCCAAAGGTGCTGGTCTGATGAGAACCGAGGCATAATCTCGCATGCTTTTGGAGATATGCTGCAGCCAGATTCTTCTGCTATCAGTATATTGTTTGACGTTCTCTCTTCGTAGCAAAATACCAAATCAAAAAAATGATGAAGTTCCCAGAATGGAAATTTTCCAAGTTATCTGATGAGGTAATTGGTCTGGCTTTTCTATTTAGTCTTGCACAGTGGCTTGCACAATGCACAAGAAAACAAAGAATTTGATGTTCGTTTGAAGCGTCTTAAAATTTACAACTGACACTTTAAATTTTAAGATTCCATTTTTTAAATCTATGGGTCAAACTTCATTTTAGCTGTGTTCAATTTCATCTTTCATTGTAAATTTCTTAACTTAGGAGAACTGTGTGATTGATGATCAATATTATAGTTAACTTTTAGTTCAGTTGATTTAATGGAAATGGATCATATGAAAGGATAAGTGTAAATCCTTTCATACAAAACTTATTTAAACACTCAAAGGACAGATTGACTATGTAAAATCTTCTATTATAGTTTTATTTTTCTTCAACCAATTTGAAATCATTTAATATCATAAATACAAAGATATATATTAAAATTTTAATATATATATATATATATATATATAACTTACAATAAAAGGATCATATATTTAAAAGACAGAATGAATCCAAAGTGTCAAAAATAAATATAAAAAATATATAGAGAAATATCTGGTAGTAAAATTGGTAAAAAAGAAAGTCATAGTATAAATTTAGAAGGTCTAGAAAATACAAAGAAACACTTATTGATAAAATTTGACTGATATAAATGTATAACTAAAATTGCTATATTAACCTAAAGTTGTCTAAATTGGAAAAGAGAGTCATAATATGAGTCGATAGAATTTAGGAAACATAAAGGGAAATTTATTTGTGAAATTAAATTAGTATAGATCCATTTAATAATGATCCTAAAAAATCTAAATTGAAAAAAAAAACATCAAATAATTTTAAAGGTTCATAGAATACAAAAAGACTATTTATTTATAAAATTAGACTAATATAAGTTTCTATAGCCGTTTTGGTAAATTTTTTATATGAATTTATACTGGTCAGAAAAGGGAAGCATAAAATAACTTTAAATGGTATAGAAAATACAAACAAGTGTTTGTTTAGAAAATTTGATGAGTATAGGTCCATATAATAGTTTCAATAAAATTAGTATATGAATATTTCTAGAAGATAAAAAAAATAGAGCAAATTCTTTAAAAAAAAATTAGTGTAGATCAGAGAAAAAAAAAGAAAGACCAAGTGCTTTTTTTTTTTAAGGAAAATGAAGCTAGAAGATAGAAAGGTGCATTGGCTCCAATGAGATTAAAGGGTTATCGTAATATTTGGATGAGGCATTATTTAGGTGAGACATGCTGAAAGAGGAACGATCCAATATTTTTAGACGAGCAAGTGGAGTTACATTAGCTTAAGTGGGTTTAGAGGGGTAAATATAATATGTAATACAATGTGGATATGTCCTTTTAACTAGTTGTAAAAAAACTAAGCTGAATCAAATTTTGTGTTATTCTAATTATTCGAATCAAACTAAGTCGAGTATAAAATGAATCAAACTATTAAGATAGTTGCTCGAGTTTATTTTGATTTTTTTTTTTAAATCTGAGTTTCATTCGATTTTATTTGATTTTTTATATTTTAAATCTTATTTAGTTTGTTAATGAGCTTGTTTGTTAGTTTTGAATATATATATATATATATATATATATATATATAAGTTTGATAAGAATTCTAGTGATAAATATCGTACATAAATTTTATTATTGCTTACAAATAATTATAATCTTTATTCATAGCTACTAACAAGTTCATTAAATTATTCATTTAATTAACTTGATATATATTAAATAAATATAAATAAATTCTTATTAAATTTGCTTATGATAATTTGATTCATTTACAATTTTAATAATAGATTATAAGCGATATTAAATAGATAATTATATCCTTCTAAATATCCCTCAGTTATATGAAAAAAATAAATTTAAAAAAAAAATCCGCTAGAGTATATGTCTAAAACATCTCTTGATAAATTCAGCTAACCCATCCTGGGAGTGATCAATTTGATCTTATAATTTTTCATCGATCATCAAGGTAAATCGGAAAGCATTCGCAATGAACGATTCAGAAGCCTAGCATCCTTTAGTTACTCATTATTTTTTCCACCGATCATCAAAATAAATCGAAAAGTACTCGCAACAAATGACCTAGAAACATAGTATCATTTAATTACTCGTCCCATTTAGAAAAAAAATTTCTATAAAATACTGAGTGACAACTTGGTCGGGGGCTATAATATCCCTCCATGGTTCATATTAATGATATATAAATAAGATATTATCAAATTGACCATAAGGTTGAAATTTGTTTACGGGCCCTTCTACAGCTTAAAGTTTATCCTCCAATGGATGTACTCCAAATTATTAACTTTTTTGAGAAACGTAGCCCAGGGAAAGAGATTCCACGAGGCCGCAATCATACGGAGTTTCTTCATTCGCTGTTCATTTTATGGACCAACAATATCACAAAAATAAATATCAGCTTTCATGATTAAAAGACATGAATATGACTGCCGCCGACTATTGCAAGCTGAAAGGAAAATAGAACACAACGATAGACCGTCAAAATATGCTTGGTGCAAGCAAATAAGGGAACGGAAGACCAGGATTGGTCTCTCCCCACATAGGCGACATTACAAGATCAGCCAGCACAAGTATTTTGGACGAATATAAAGGTCTTATGCAAAACCGATACAACTGAAATGAAATTGTGAAGATTATTAATAACCACCCTTAAGATCATTAACGACATCATATGGAATGGGTGTGACAGTCTCCAATGTGGCACCTTCCACCATGAAACCAGGCTTGGGGCCTTCAGGCTGCCTCTTAGTACTGATGATCTCACCCCGTGCCTTTGCTTCCACCTTCAATTGGTCATTTTTCTTCACTCTTGCACGAAAATCTTCCTGGCACCTAGAAGGCAGGACATGCTCTACACGAACATGAATCCTCTTCCTGATGATCCGATTACCAACCTGAAGTTCGTAGAGTTGTTAGATCACAGATGAGCATGTACTGAAAGCCAATAATGGAATGCAGTCCATTGATTTGAACTGAATTTTAGCCACATTCATACAGAAGAAAACAAGAACCAACACAGACTACAATCTAACACCAGTTTAGATTTTAAGATCCAATAGCCAGAATTAGAAAACTTTGAACACAGACCACGATCTAACACCAGTTTGGATTTCAAGAATAATAGACAGAAATAGAAAAATTTGTCCAAAATCATTATTTGAGATTTAGAGACGTGGAATATGAAATATGAATAGGTAAAATTAACCATGACATGACATGGAAAACCCTACATGCTGAGAAACAGAAAATCAACACAAAAAGTGTAATGTCTCTCCAAATTGTGGTTGTCGGTACAAGTTTACAAATGGCATGAGAAGATTTAACATGATAAGTACCTAAAGATTCATATTGAATCTCAACGGGAATTTCTCTTGATCTCATCTCATACCCATCAGAGCAACAAAGAACTTGGATACTTACCTTAAATTCTTCACAAAAGTTCTTTTTTTTTAACATTTTGATAGCATCAGTTCCAAAATAATTTAAACATTTATTTGCAGAAAATTAAATCCCTGACAACAAGCAATGTTAACCATATTTATTTTATCAAATTATCTAACTATAAAGCTCCTACAATAGACAACAAAAACAATCATCATGTGTTAATCTTGGGACCAATTGGTTTGCAACCTCTTGAAATACACCATCAAAATGTTAACAGATTAATGTATATACTTGCAAATGATGAAAAGTTCTCATTTTATTTGTTGAATAAATTTAGTTTTATCCTCATACACATTTGACCATGGGAAAAAGGATGTTCTCTGTTGCATGTTGAAGTTGTAGTGATGAATCCTTATGACGAATCAGCATCTGAAGTGTCATAATGACCACGAGCTGAGATTGTTGATGCAACAAAAATCTTTAAAACAGAGTGTTGAATCTACAGTTGGAATTCCAACTATGAAAACTTAACAAAACAACACATTTACATTCAATGTTTAATATCACTTAGCTCTTGGGTTATTTCCTTTCAAACACCTCAACTACACACTTAATGGTAGGATGTGTAGATGATGTAATTTCAGATGAAGTCTTTGTTTTCTGCTAACTACGTAATATACACCCACTGTGACTTGAAGGCCAGCGCAGGCTACTACACATGCGCATTTGAGCAAAATAAACCTTCAAGATTTCACGGCTCCTAACAAAACTGTATAAATCACAAATCTTGCAGTTCCTAATAATATTTAAGCAACGTGAAAACAAGGAAACATGCAATAATTATGCTTTGGGTAAAAGCATGCAGTAGTTACATTTCCATGACTTAAAATTCCCACAATCAAAGATAATATGCAAGCGAAGTATAGGAATTCATAAGAATAATAAATGAAAGGCTAAAGGACGCAAACCTGTTTGTTGATCTCGACGCCTATGGCCCGCTTGGTAACATTCCAAACTCTACCAGTGCGTCCGTGGTAGAACTTATGTGGCATACCCTTGTGGACGGCGCCGTTCACCTTGACATCGACGTAGTCACCAATCTTGTAGGTGCGCAGGTAGGTCGTCAGGGGAATGTAGCCCTTCTTCCTGAATGGACGGGAAAAGAGATCCCTTGTCCTTGAGCGCAGTCCATGCCCAGCCGGCATTTTGACAAACGGTTTCCTTCGCTCCGCCGCCTGCTGTTGATGCGAGGGAATGAGCAAGGGAGAGCGTTAGGGTTTTAATTTCCTCGTATTTATCGTACTCTAAATGGGCCGCCTCGATGGTCTGGGGCCCGGCCCGATTAAATGTAGAACTGTCTAACTTGGTTACCCTAAGAAAATCTTTAAACAATCAAAGTGTGTGTGTGTGTTTTTAAATCATCCTCTTTCATTTTTTTTTATCAAAAGAATATTTTATTAGTGCTGGAGGTATAATATTTAACTAAAAATTTTAATACATGATTGAGGTTAATATTAGGTTAGTTGTGATCTAATCAATTGTATCAAGTGTGGAGGTGCAAATTACTTGATAAATGTTAAAATTCATACTGTTAAAATTTGATAGACAAATTCTTAGTTGGAAGCTAGGTGAATCAAGTCCAAGTGGTTAAGATTTGACAGATGAAATTCTTAGTTGAATGCTAGATGAATCAAGTCCAAGTGGCTAAAGCTTAGTAGACAAAAGGTATAACTAAGTGCATGGTGAATCAAGTCCAGGTATAATCAACTGGGAACTAAAGGCTTAACAAACAAGTCCAAGTAGAAGTAGTTGGGAGTTATAGCTTGACATCTCAGTCTAGATAAGTTAGTTGGAGGCTAAATATCTAGACCTAACGTAAGTGCGAGTAACTTTAAATTTTATATCCTACTCATTATATGTGATCACTGCAGGGAAGCATGTTCAACGATTCCAAACAACGTGATGGAGGAGTCTTAGGTGACTGACTGATGATAACTCTCGACGAAGGGATTTCGGAGGGTCCAAGCAATGGTACCAGTCAGGGTGATCGTAAGATACAAACGACTGAAGCAGCTTCCAAGTGACTAGGAGATGACTTTATCAGTAATCTGACCCTCTATAGGCAACTAGAGAGCCCCGTTAACATTATTGAAAGGATTACAGTTGCAGCTATGTCAGCACTTCTCTAAGCAATCGGGAAGGCTCCAAGTGACTGGAGGGGTACTATAAAAAAGCTTCTAAGGTAGAGTTTATAGACAACTCAATTACTCA
>JBBMJZ010006208.1:0-11707 GCA_037833815.1 Zingiber zerumbet | reverse complement strand
TTACATTCTGGGCGCCCGGATCCCTTCCGGGTGTCCGGACCTCATTTTCCAGCAGCTTTAACTCCCTTGCAAGAAAATATTAGCCCGAGGTAAATATGAATTATACTACCCTGCAAAACAACTTGTTAGTATAGTTATAATAATAAAGAATAGTAATTAGATTCCGTCTCCTCGAGACTAGAATCTAGTCACGATCTCAACTTAGATTTATGAGTAAATGGATCTAAGTTGGATCGATGCCTAAGTTCTCTTCCTGGGAACGTGTCCTCACAGTCACTCCCCTCGAGTGACTTACCTTAATCTTACCTGCCAGATGTCCGGTCAGCCCGTCGATCTGTCTGGACTTCGTGCTAGCTATCAGGTCGGCCCTTTGACCTAGCTAGACTTCGTGCCAGACATCAGGTCAGCCCATCGACTTGTCTAGACTTCGTGCCAGCTATCATGTCGGCCCTTTGACCTAACTGAGCTTCGTGCTAGTTATCAGGTCGGCCCTTTGACCTAGCTAGGCTTTGTGCCAGCTATTAGGTCAGCCCTTTGACCTAGCTGGGCTTTGTGCCAGACATCAAGTCAACTTGTCGACCTGTCTGGACTTCACCTACACACTTGATCAAAGTGTTAGATCACAACTAAACTAACTTAACCTACTTTGTCATTCATCAAAACCTGAGTTAGACTGTTAGTGCTAACCGTACCAACAATCTCCCCCTTTTTGATGCAATGACAACCTGGTTAAGTTAGTGAAAAAATATGCAATAAGTAAACACTTACAAGCAATGATATGGCTGTTAAGTTAGTCTTGCTTTATTTTTGATAATTTTGTTGCTAACTAACTTAAACCACCTAACCCTCCCTCTTTAACATTCATTAAAAAATAATATAGAAATCATAGGTATAATTGGCTAAGTAAAAATGCAATAGAGAATGCATACTGAAGTTATATTAACTTGAGAGGAGTTTAACGTAGAAAACCAGTTAAAGGAAAATTTTGAAAAAAAAATTGTGTTAAGGAAAAAGTATAAGCTTTAAAATTTTGATACTAACAATAATTTTCAACATCTCCTAACTTTTTCAAAATAGCTAAGTTTTGAAAAATAGCTAACTCTTTATCAAAAATATTTAGGCTAAAACCTACTAATAAATTTTCAAAATCAATTTTCAAAAAGAAGCTTACATAATTTATGCAAATTCTTTTTGTTAAAAACAATTCTCAAACATAAAAAGTCATTTTTCAAAAATAAGTCTATAAAGGCCAAGTTTCAAAAAATAAGTTTATAAAAGTCAATTTTCATAAATAAGTTTATAAAAGCAAATGCTTTTTTATTAAAAATAATTTTTAAACATGATTTTTAAATAATTTTTTAAAGGATTTTTAAAGTGATTTTTTTTAAAAAAATAAAAGGATTTTGATTGAGAGTATTAATAGATTAATTAATCTGTTAAATAGGTAGATTAGGTTATTTTTTTTTAAATTAAGGTTAAGTAGATTTAAATTAAATAAGTTGTTAATTTCAAATTGTTAAATTAAGTTAAAATTTAAGTTAAGTAACATAGATTAGAATTAATTTTAATTTTAAGTTTAGGTTTTAATTTTAAAGTTTAATTTAATTTTTAATATTAAGTTTAATTTTAAGTGAGTTTTAATTTTAATTTTAAATTTAAGTTTTAAATTTTAAGTTTAATTTTAAATTAATTTAAGTTTTAACTTAATTCAACTTTAATTGAATTTAATTTAATTTTAATTGAATTGAATTGAATTTAATTTAAATTTTAATTGAATTTAGTTTAATTTTAATTTAATTTAATTTAATTTAATTTAATTTAATTTATTTTAATTTTAATTTAATTTTAATTGAAATGATTTTAATTTAAAGTTAATTTTAAGTCCTTAGTCATCTCATCCGATCTACGTTTTCAATCAGGGAATCCTTTAATTTTTGTGAGATGAGTTAAGTTTAATTTTAAGGTTTGGTTTAACATTTTGTTATATTCAGGTTTAGCTTTGGGCTCAACAAACAAACATTTTTTGGATAAACTTCTGGGCTATGGTGAGTCACCTGGACATCATTAGAGTAATCATGCCTTCGAGGTTTTTTAAATAGTCTCATCCACTGAACTTAGTACAAAACTTTAGTCAAACTAGTTAGGATCTATAAAGGGTAATTTCAGTTAGCTCCACTAAGTCAAATGCACCAGGTCGAAGCTATATCTTCCTAGACATGCATATATAGAGCTTCTCTAACATACTATCATCCAAAACTTTTCCAATACCTTAGGTCAAGTAAACTGTTGTCCCTTTTTAAACTAGTCCTAATTACCCTGTCGGGTAAGTTAGTTTTAGAGGTGTCAGTTATCTGGAGCCTCCCCTGCATTATTGATCTGATTTAAGTTTTAGTTTTAGGTTTATGTCTATTACTTTTATAATTATATTTAACTTGATGATAGTCTGATTTTTGGTGGATTCTAAAATAGTTTGATTTTGGTTTAGTTGGTCTAGGTTTGTATTTTAGATTTGGTTTATTTGATTTTATATAATATATTTTATCTTTGGGTATATAATATTGGTTAATTCCTACTTGCATGGTTAAGGACACTTTCAGAACCCAAGCTTTAGTTTGTTATTTGTGTTGAGTTATTAGTAATATAAATGTTTTATTCGAACTTGACTTGTAGCCAGGTCCAGTTTTATTGTAAACGACTTTTTGACTATTTAATATAAGATCTAAATTTTTAGACCTAGTTGTAAATTTCTCTAAAAGTCCTTTTAATTTCTTAATTTCAATTTTTAGTGTTGAATTTTCCTCCTCAAGTGTTAAAGCTTGAGTTAGATTATAATTTCTAATTTGTTCTTTGAGGTTTTGGTTTTCCTCAAGAAGCAATTTATTTTCATTTTCAATTGCAGTTACTTTTCTATATAAACAAGCAATAACTTTAAAAAATTTCTTATTTAAACTATGGTATGCCTCTTCGGGACCTTCGGAAATGAGTACGGACTCGTGGCTCGATTCGGGTTCAAACCCATCTTCAGATTCGTTGTCTGATTCTGATTCGTGGACCATTAACGCATGGTGGCTTTGGTGCTTCTGCTCTTCGACTTCTGATTCCTCCGAAGACGAGTCACCCCACGTTGCTTTGAGTGCCTTCTTCTTGGTCATTTTCGACTTGTCGTTCTTTAATTTTGGGCAAGCGTTCTTGTAGTGGCCCTTCTTGTTGCACCCAAAGTACATTACGTTTCTTGGTTCAGTTGGGGAATTGATCTTCTGCAGGTCTTTTCTACTGAAGTTCTTCTTCCTCCTGGTGAACATCTTTCTTACCAAGTTCATCAGGTACTCTTCGTCTTCTGAATCTTGATCAGACTCATCTTTAGGTTCAGGCTTGGTTTTTGTCTTTTCCTTGGAGGAACCTGCAAACAAAGTGATACCTTTCTCGGTTCTGGCATTAGTTTGCTTGTGTAGCTCAAGTTTGCAAAATAGTTCATCTAATTTGAGTTTAGAAAGATTCTTCAAAATCTTGTAGGAATCCATAATGGATGCCCACAATGCATTTTGAGGAAACGTGTTTAAAGCGTACCTGATCAAGTCGCGGTTCTCCATTTGGTGGCCTATCGCATGAAGTCCATTGAGAATGTCTTTGATCCTAGCGTGGAGTTGACTTGTTGTTTCTCCTTCCTACATTTTAATATTAAATAATCTATTTAAAAACATATCACGTTTAGTTACCTTGGTGTCACTTGTTCCTTCGTGTAGTTCGACCAGCTTGTCCCATAATTCCTTCATATTTTGGTGTGAACGCACTTGGTTCAGCTCTTCCCTCATCAATCCGCATTACAGTGTGTTGAGGGATTTGAAGTCTGTTGAGACTTTCTTTTTCATATCCGGAGTCCACTGTTCTGGGTCCAGTGGATTTCCGAAGTTGTCGACCAGAGCCTTATAGCCTCTGGTGACGCTGAACCACTGGTCGAAGTCAGTCTTCAGATAGATCTCCATTCGCTTCTTCCAGTAGCGGTACTTGCTCTGATACCACTTGTTGGATCGTAAAAGTCGCTAGAAGGGGGTGCATAGCGATCGAAAAAAATTCATAGCAAGTACGCTGCAAAAAATAATGTGAACAATGCTAACACAAACTAATTTACTTGGTTAGGAGCCTTTGTCGACTCCTACTCCAATGTGCGCACTCGTCGAGTGCTTTCATTGGGCAATTCACTAGCAGTTTTTAAAAAGTTACAAAATATAAATACAGGAACTTAAAAAAATACTAATAATAATAAGAGTAAGAAAACTTTAGCAGCAAGTTGTCGGAGAATCTTCCTTGCCCACCTTCAGGTTTCAATGCATAAGACTTGCCCTTGCCTTTAGCCTAGGTCTTACCCTTAGCTTTAGGCTACCATTTTCCTTTTACCTTTTGCATCATCAAAATAGAATTAGGATTTGCCTTCTTAAGGTTGAGTTCAGTAGTTCTCTGCATGCTTAACATCTCAAGTATTGGCTTGTCAATTTCATTCATATTGTAGTTCATAATAAATTCACTATAGCTCTTAGGTAATGACTGCAGAATAAGGTTAATGGTCAATTCTTGGCCCAAAGGAAATCCCAATCTTTCATGGTTTTCAATGTACCTAATCATTTTAAGTACATAAGTTCCTACGGGACTTCCCTCCTGTATCTTGCATTGAAATAAAGTCTTAGATATTTTAAATCTCTCGTGTCTTACCTGCCCCTATATATTTATTTAAGATGTGCAACCATATCATAAGCATCTATATTCTCATGTTGCTTCTGAAGCTTAGAGTTCATGGTAGCAACCATAAGGAGTGACACATCTAATGCATTATCTTGATGCTTCTTATAAGCATCCTTATCAACACGAGTAGTAGTGGTGGAGGATGGTCAAGAATAGTTTGCTCTAGGACGTACAATTGTCTTTCTTACTTGAGGATAATTCTCAAGTTTCTGTACTAGTCTAAGAAATTAGCTCCATTGAGTTTGTCCTTATCAAGGACAGATTGTAGAGAGAGTATTTGATGTATTAGATGACACAGTGATCTACAACAAAAAAATACAGAAATAAGTACCATATTTCAATCATTTAATTAGGCCTTTAATTAAATGATTCTTCCATTGAATTCTAAAGTTTGGTAAGAACAAGTCACTAGTAGCTCCAAACCCAAAAGCAAAGACATTCAAGTTGGACAATATCCATATTATATCTCATCTTGGGTTAGGTTTGGCTAATTGCCCAAGACTTAGTATAGTTTAGGTAGGTAACGTTTACCAATTACATCATATATAACTCTTATATAGTTAGGTAACCAAGATTATTTATTCATTTGTACATCTTATGAAATCCATATTATGACTCATCTTGAGTTAGTTTTGGCTAATCATCCAAGACCTGACTAGTATAATTTGAATTACAACATATCGGATATGCTTTTAAGTTCTCAATTTAATTAAGGTAACTTTGTTAAGTCGCACCTAAAGTCCAATAGTCCGACATCACAATTATCCTATCGCACTCTACCAAGATAAATCGAGTCACTTTGCTTTGGCAAAACTTAACTATAATTGATCAAGCTAGTAGTGAGTACCGAATTTTGGTAGGCATATGAAAAGGACTTAATTACCATTAAACTACACATGTATCGCATACAATCATAGCATATAATGGTATATATCAACATATATGCTAAATAGGTGTAACATGGTTATAACCCCATCTACTATGATCTTCTCAAGCCAATGAGAAGATCGAAAGGTGAACCTAGGTAAAAGTATCTTCTCTAGTACTTCCTTGGTCGTCGTGTGTTGTTGTCCTTCTCCCTTTTCACCATCGTTCAGTAGATTAGGTCTTTTAAAATTTGTACATTACAAAATCTAAAGAAAACTTGAGTTACATTCTAGAGTAGTCTAAATTTACAATAAGAATGAAAAAATGAAAGACACGACACACAAGCCGTATTATGAATTACAACATACATACATACATCCAATCACATTAGGGTATAGCGTCATAACCATGCACTATGTCATATAACATTCACAATAGATCTATGACATATACTTTACTATAATTTCAACAATGAATTATGAGTCCCAACACCGCAGTGGTCCTGCTAATCGGTTAGCAGGCGGGAGTCAAGGGGGCAGTGGGCCTTGCGGGGTTTTCAAGGGGCAGCACCCTCGAAGTAAAGTTATTTTACAAACTCATTTGAATGAGTTACTGTTATACCTAAGACCACCACATACCCGAGACCAATAAAATTATTCATAACAGTTTGTGTGTTTCACACAATCTGTTCTTAACAGACGCCAACCTGAGACCACCTATAGCTATGTATGTTTCTATCAAATGAAATCAAACTATAGCACTCGTTCATAATACATATGAAGATGCTATATCCATTAGTTTGTTCAACACAAAATAAATACTCATAACATGATGCAAATCTTAATAAAAGGCTTATACAATTTCTATATAACATATTAAAGCATTACTATAACCTAGTATACGCCTTCACAAGTGGCTCTGATGCCACTGTAAGGATCTTGAGCGTAGAGCAACACAAGCACAACGGAATAAATATAAGATCCTTTCCAGAAGATCCATGCGAAGGAAATCGTATACTAGTTGTGATGAGAGTTATACCTTTGTCGCGTAAACACAAGCTCCCAACAACAACTTTATCCTCGGTGGATCTTAGCTTGATTAAGTGGTCTCACCTCTACGGTATCCACATGAACATGTTTCGTCCATCTCATAAACTCATGATTTGGAGAAGAACTAACTTTGTGTTGCTAGCCACTTAGAAGGTTCGACCAAAAAGGAAGAAGGAGGAAGAAGACTAGAAGATCAATAGTCTCTCATGAAAAATGAGCTCAAAAGGCCTTTTATATTCTTTAAGGAATGCCAAGAGTCTTAAGAAATACCAAGAGTCTTTGCCTTTTGGTATTCTTCTAATAATGATACTAATTAATCTCCATTAATCTACATTATCCTCTTAATAGGTTGAATTAAGTATATTAGATTAACCATTAACACAATAGATCATTAACCCAATAAATCTAATCATCTCATAATTATCTCTTAGGGCTAATACTAACACTAAGTACCATAAAAAGAATACTTAGGTATATCAAAGGTACAATAAATATTTGGTACCCCAAGACCTCCAATTTTGACCTGATAGAATATTCTGATTCAGACCATACTGGATGTAAACTGGACAAAAAAAATACAAGTGGTAGTTGTCAATTGTTAGGTCAAATCCTAGTCCGTTGATGCATTAGAAAACAACATTGTGTTGTATTATCCATTATTGAAGTAGAATATATAACTATAGGAGAATGTGTAGCTCAACTACTATGGATGATGCATGTATTTAAGGACTTTCAACTAAACTATACAAACATAAAAGTCTTAATTGATAACATAAGTTTTATTAATTTAACAAAAAATTTAATACAACACTTAATAACTAAACACATAGAAGTAAAGCACCACTTTACAAGGGATCATGTAGATAGGGGTGACATTATACTTAACTATGTTAAGTCTAAGTCTAACTTATCAGATATTTTCACTAAACCCTTATCTGAAGCTAAATTTAGCACACTCAAAAGACAATTAAGAATGTACTCAGTAGAATAGGATTTTTTAAAGTTTTTCAAAGTTTTTCAAAGTTTACATATTTTTCAAACTTATGTTTTCAAAACCTTATTTTTAATTTCAAAACTATCTTCTTTAAAAAAACATATATTTTTTAACCTATCCTTTTCAAAGTTCTAAGTTTTTTTCTAACCCATTTTTTTAGTGTTTTAAAAAAAATGGACTTAGCCTAAGTTTACCCTTGAAAAGTATGAGCCTATAGTTTTAGGTAGCTAACATCTTACAAGCACATTAAGATTGCCTTACTTGTGTATTGAAAATACATAGAATTGTGTGAGATCCTTAGGACCAAGCCTAGTTTTTATATGCTTATATTAGTACATCATCATAAGTCTCGGCTAAAAATATCAACTTAAATTGATCAAGTTAAGTAATCCTTCATAGTAAACAACTAGCTAGACATTTTTACTTAACTAACTAAGTGAAAATCACTATCTTCTAATAATCAACTAGTAGTTAAAGGTTAGACATTTCTTTAAGAAAAATAGATAAATATTTTAAATATTATTTTCTATTTTCAATCATGCTTGGACTATAAGAAAATCATTCTCTAATTGCTTGCTTGGATTATAAGAAAATCTTGCTTAAGTTTTTTTTTGCATAATAAATTATTGCTTAATCTTATTACTTTAATTGAAATATTCAAAAGATTTAGCAAGTTTAATATTTTTTCAAAAGTTGTCTTAGATTAGTTCAAAAACAAAAAATTTAAAGGTTAAAGTTTTTTCTTTTGAAAAATAATAAAATGCTTATTATTTTCCAAAATTTCCTTAGAAAATTTAGTGAAAATCTCAAAATCTGAGTGAAATTTTTTTAACTTGCAACATTTTCAAAACTAGTGTTTCAAACCTTGTATTAGTATTGAAAGTATCAGTTAATCGAATATGTATTTTGATATTTATAAAGGTTCAAAGTTAAAGATTATTATGATCTAATGAGCTTAACAAAGTGTAGGAAAGTCTTAGTTGAGGTTGGACAAAAAAGTTTTGGTAAAGTGGATTGGGCAAGGAGTCATTGTCAAGTGGATTGGGTAAGAAGTTCTGGTCGAGTGGATTGGATAAAGAAGTCCTAGTCAAGTGGACTAGATAGAAGTCTTAGCAGATCAAGGATATCAGGCAGAAGTCCTAGGGGTCGAGGACACTAGACAGGAAGCCTTAGGGTTGAGGACACCAGAAAGAAGTCTACGCAGGTCGAGTATCGGATGTCTAGTGGAAAGTTCCGAAGGTCAAGATTAGATACTGAGCAAAAGTCTAAATACGTCTAGAGGACTAGATATTTAGTAGTAGATAAACATTCCTGAGAATAGTAGGTGAGGATGTGTTCCTCATTGAGGAAATAGTAGACATCGATTCAATCTAAAATTTCAGCAAAATTCAAAGTTAATACTAGACAGTTCTGAGGCTATCAAATTAATTACTTTATGTTTACTTTCATATTATTATTTATGCTAACTCTATGATGTAGGAGTTGAACTCTAGAATTAGCATATGTAGGTGCTTGGAAGGAATCTAGATGCTTAGAAAGGATCTAGACGTCTGGAAGGGATCTAGGCACCCTAAACTAGTACAACAGTTGGATGAGGTGGCAACTTTTGATTGGTTAGAGCACATCAGCTTCAGGCGCCTTAAAGGGATCTAGGCGCTTAGACCAGGATAAGTTTTGATAGATAGAGTTTCGTCGAGGTTACACTACGCCAACCTTGATTGAGGTTCTTAGAAGAGGCTATAAAAGAAAGGTTCGACCAACAACTTTGGACATTCATTCTATATGACTTTCATTCTTGCATACTACTCCATAACCTTCGTTACAATGCCAAAACACTACTCTGATAACCAACGCCTTCTCCTCTACTCTAATTATTGTCGTTATTAATTTCATTATTGCCATTTTTTATCGTACTTGATTTTTTTAATCTTCAAGTTTATAGTGAATTGTTTAGTGAAAGCACTCAGTGAGTATAGGCCTTGGACTAGCAATCGTCAGGCTGTGAACCAACTAAAAAATAATGATCTTAGCATTGTTTCTATTTTTTATTTATTCCGCCTCATTATCTCTCATGTTTTACAAAAAAGTGAAAAAAAGATAAGTGTTATTCACCCCCTCTAGCACTATTTTTGATTCTACAATTGGTATTGAGGGGGGTACTCTAAATTAGTGCAACTATCGTTCGAGCAATATTTTTATTTATTTATTTATTTATTTATTATCATTAATCAAAATCAGTGCAATCACCCTTTCTGATAAGTTGTCGGGTTGTGAACCAAGTTAAAAATAATGATCTTAGCATTGTTTCTATTTGTTATTTATTCCGTCACATTATCTCTCGTGTTTTATAAAAAAGTGAAAAAAATGATAAGTGCTATTCACCCCCTCTAGCATTATTTTTTATTCTACAATTGGTATCAGAGTGGGATACTCTAAATTAATGCAACCACCGTTCGATCCATATTTTTTCATTTTTTTAATTTATTTTTTATCGTTAATCAAAATCAGTACAATCACCCCTTCTAATAATATTTTTTTAACCGTAATTTTTTCATTCCTCAAAATTGGTTAATACCACTCGTATTTTCCGAAAAAGCAAAAAAGTGTTGCACGGTATTTTTTTTTCCTATTCTACCACAAAGATGAGCATCATCGTATTCTTTTGTCATTAATTCTTTAGTCTCTTTTATTTCCACATTGAAAATAGTTGTTGTATTTGTGAGTTTCCTGACCTTGGGTGTCACATCTTTTCTACGATATGTATGTCAAGGAGAAAATGCATGAATAAAAAAACAATGATGAATAATATTCTCACCGATGTCAAAGTGAGTGCATTTGATGGACTTTTTGTTGGTTGATTTGTTCGAGTTACTGATTACACTTGTTCAACATTTCCGACGTAGCCAAATTGGCAAGATGAAGTCTGTTGGCATCGCGGCTACCTCAAATATGTTGTTTTAGGACGAGAGCATGAACTTTTTGAGTGTTAGGTAAGGGATTAATCATGAGTATTGTAGAAAAGTAATTATTCAATCCAATAAGGAATTACATAGTTCATTCTTTTTTCCCCCTCTTTCAGCAAATCCGATGAGCCCTATTAAGTGTAAGCGTTTGGAAGCAAGCTAGTACATCCCAAAAGCGGGTAATAGATTAACTCAAGTTGATGTCGAAGTTTTATGATTTTTTATCGGATTTTTAAAATTTAAGTGTTGTTTCCTTGCGAGAAGTTATCATGCAGATCATTTCACACTTTGTTTACAAATTTTATACAAATACTATTATCCCTAATGTTGGAATCAATAAAATTACGGATCCATAAAATATCACGTGATTACAATGCTCCATATCGAAAACTTATCCATCGATTGTTAATGGTTGCTTGACCATCTTATTAATAAAATCAATTTTATTTTTGACACTTAGAGCTATTTGCATCACTTGGGGCAACTCCAATGTTGATAATTATTTTCATTATGACTGATTTTATTAGACGTATGTTTGAACGTGTAGTTATTGCACACATTGTCAAGTGAATGACACACGTTAACGAGAGAGTGGGCAAGTGGTGTTCACTCTTCTCGTAGACAGTAAAAGGTGACTTCCTTCGTCTAGCGTTTTTCTCCTCTCCGTATTTTGCCACAACGAGATATAATTTATTGTTTCATATGTTGGGGTTCAATCAAAGTCACATATGGAAAGATTTGGTATAAGATCATGGGGTTAAAAGGATGCATGATATCTCCATTGACATGAGACCTTTTGGGAGAGCCCAAGAACAAAGTCATGAGGGCTTAGGCCCAAAGTGGACAATATCATGTCATTGTGGAGATATGTGGACATCCTTCAGACACAACAAATGGTATCAGAGCCACAGGTTTTTGGCGGATTTCTTCAACATGTCGGGGACAACTTCTGCAAAGTTTGATATAGTGAAGTTTGACGGAACTGGAAACTTTGGATTATGGCAGAGAAGAGTTAAGGACTTGTTGGTGCAACAAGGCATGGTGAAGGCGCTAGGAGAAAGAAAATCGGAAAGCATGGAGAGATCAGATTGGGAAGA
>JBBMJZ010006123.1:0-11713 GCA_037833815.1 Zingiber zerumbet | reverse complement strand
GCAAGAAAAAAAGTAAAGAAGCAAAGCTGCCTTTGCGTGAACAATACCCGAAGGCGCCTTCCATGGCTATGGAAGGTGCCTTTCACAGGATAAATTTTTGAATCAATCGCAGATAAGTGCCAAAATGCTGGGGATGAGTTTTGCCTCATTAGAGGTGCCTTCCATGCTTGTGGAAGGCTCCTTCGAAGCCTTTTATAAGGCAGTCTCAAATGTGCATTGGGAGATAACAAGAATACAAGGTACTGTGCGCACATTTGAGCATTCGACTCCTCCCGGTTCCTACTATGACTGTACTGTGAAACTGCTGAGCTCGAGGACTACTCCGAGGAGTTCTAATCGTGTCTGGCAAACAGACATCATGATGTGGTAATATTTGTCTTTGTACTTAATTTTTATAAAAAGGGCAAGTGCAGCGTGTTGCACTTGACCTAATTTCTTTTGTACACGATTCTCTCTTCCGGGGGTACCGGAAGAGGTTTTTAGTAGATTGACCATCAATAGGTCCGTGGTACCTGGGCCTTCACTACAAGAAAATTAGGATTCTACAACACTTAAAAGACAACGTTTTTTTAAAAAAGTGTTGTCTTTTTTCTTTTAACAACGCTTTTAGTGAAAAGCGTTGTCTTTATTTTTTATTTCTTTTTAAAGACAACGTTTTTTTAAATATGCGTTGTCTATTGATATTTCTTTTATATCAAAGACAACGCTTTTCAAAAAGCGTTGTATTTAAGTGTTGTCTGTTGTATAATTTTTTTAGTATACATATGTAGAGCAAAGCGTAATTTTTTACAAGTGCCCACAAAACACTCCTCCTCCCTCAAACCCACGCGAAGCTCCACGACCCTAGCTCCACCGCCGAAACACACAGTGAATTTTTCCTCTGCCTAACCCACCGCCGAAACTCATCTCCACGACCCTAGCTCCACCGCCGAAACCCACAGTGAAACCCTAGCTCCTCCCCAAACTCATCTCCATGAAAACTCATCTCCGCCGAAACTCATCTCCATGAAAAACCTAGCCTCCAAAACCCACCGCTCGCACCTAACCTCCTCCACTACATCTCCAAACCGGCCGGGACCTAGCCTCCTCTGCCACTCCTTCGTGCCGCCAGCGAATATGCGGATAAAGAAGCACCGAACCATCAGGTTTTTTATTGTTGCCATTTTGATTTATTTAGACTTACTAATAGAGTTTGCATAATTGAAGAAGATAGGAAAGAGAAAATAAAAACAAAAGTAGTAATCAAATGAAAGGACAACAAAGATATCAGGTAATTAAGTTGGGTCCAAATTTATTAACAATGGTTGGATCAAATAGGAGAGAAGAGAAAGGAATGATGAAGATTCCATTTGTTGATTGCATTCTTTTAACGTTTGTTATCTAATTATTGCAGGTTTTGGACTTTGACTTTGAGAAGTTTTGTTCCATTTCTCTCTCAAACTTAAATGTATATGCATGTTTGGTTTGCGGAAAGTACTACCAAGGACGAGGCTTGAACTCTCATGCATATACACACAGTCTTGAAGCAGGTCACCACGTATACATTAATCTTCAAACAGAAAAAGTTTACTGCCTTCCTGATGGATACGAAATTGATGATTCATCACTAGATGATATCCGGCATGTTTGAAACCCAAGGTAATGTGGTATTATATGCAGTTCTTCTACTCTTCCTTGGATGTGAGTTGTAACAATACGAAATACGTTTACATACTTAATCTTTATTAATTTATTTTTGACCGAGTATTATCAACATGCTTCATCTTCCAGTATCACTGGAGTAAGTAGACACTTTACATTTTCCATATAGTATAAGTTGGAACTAGTACACCCAATGTAGAAGTATACAAGACTAACTAATGAAAGAAGAATATTTTTTTCTTTGTCCATGTTCCTTATAGGTAGAACTTTTTCTTTCTTTTGTTTTCTGTGAATTTATGGGCTTTTTTTTGGTTTTATGATTACTGAAAATAGCAATTTGTAATGTGAGAACAAAGTTTCTAGGCACATGGTACATACTCTATGGCTTAAGATATAGTTAGAAGAAAAGACAACTTGAACTGGCCACTATGACAAAGTAGTAGTCATACTTGTAGCTAAGTTTTTATTATAGGTAAATTGGCAATTTATACAATTTTTCTGTGATATCCAATAATTTGTTTTTTTGAAACATAAAAAGAGATTTCAGAGGAAATAGGCAGCTTTATTTTTCTAAGGAAAAGTAGCTAGAACGTCGGCTCCGAAAAGACTGAACTGGACAACGTACTATCGGTCAAGAATTGTTGTTGACCGTTCAGTTAGTTAATTTCATAGAGGAACACTATTTATATAACCAAAGCATCAAATGTATTTCTTGGTAGTTCACTAATTTGTTGATATTTTGATAACTTGGTTATATAGTTTTAGTCAATTTTGTCTTTTTTATTCAGACAACATGGAAGTGTTTTTACTCGGGCTAACGTCATACAATTTTTGCAATTCAGGTTTTCTAGAGAACAAGTTCTGCACCTGGATGAAAACAGACAATGGTCAAGAGCACTGGATGGTTCCAACTATCTACCTGGAATGGTATGTTCAACATATATGCGCAATGGCTTGCATGAGCTTTTCACGAAATATGTTTTTAAGTATGTCAGAACAATTAGTTTTTCTGCTAGTGCTTGATTCCTTCCAGTTGAATGGAATAAATAAATTCAAGAGTTTAGAACAGATTTTATTATTAAATAAATGTCTAGCTTCTATGGGTCTGCAAGACTGTTCTGGGGTTTTATATTATTGCTATGACTAGTCATTCTCTTTTTCAGAATCCTTACATTTGCTGTTGTGAACTTGTCAAATTTTTCCCTTGTTATTAGGTGGGTCTCAACAATATCAAGGAGACTGATTTTGTTAATGTCACAATTCAGTCTTTGATGAGAGTGACTCCCCTGAGGAACTTTTTCCTAATCCCCGAAAACTATCAACACAGCAAATCTCCACTCATTCATCGATTTGGAGAACTTACAAGAAAAATTTGGCATGCAAGGAACTTTAAGGGACAGGTCAGTTTCTAAAGACTTCTGTTTCTTTATGCTAATACTTTGTTTGGAGCCAGCGATACATATTGATCTTTTCCTTTTCAGGTCAGCCCCCATGAATTTCTACAGGCTGTTATGAAGGCTAGTAACAAGCGATTCCAAATAGGTGTCCAATCAGATCCTGTTGAATTTATGTCCTGGTTGTTGAATATACTGCATACACAACTTAGACTCTCGAAGAAAAAGGATCGAAGTATTATTTATGACTGTTTCCAGGTATTTCCCTACAGGTTATGGCTATTCATCTGTATGTTTCACTCCTATTTTTATTGTTGGTTACTTTGCTTTGCAGGGTGAATTGGAGGTTGTAAAAGAGATGCCAAAGAAATCTATTGCTGATAAACTAGATAATGAAGACGAACAGAATAAAAATAGTTTTACAGAGGGTGGATTAACAGATGACAATATTGTTAGGGAAACATCTAAAGTTTCGTTCCTAATGCTTGGCCTTGATCTACCACCACCTCCCCTATTTAAGGATGCAATGGAGAAGAACATTATTCCTCAGGTATCAATTCTGTATGCCTATATATGCATGAGAATCTTTTATATTCCTATTCAGTTATCGCCTATTATAGATAATGGGTTACAGATCTTTAATCTTTCAAAACTACCTCAGTCTTGAGTCTCAAAGTGTATGCATTTTGAATTTTTCATATTTCCCTTTCTTTTCATTCTTGAAGAATTATTGTTTGGAGAAAATTATCTAATGGAATACTATAATACTTAGCACTATGGGTCTTTGTTTGCTGGCAAAATGCATGCTGGGAAGTAATTGTAGAAATGCTGCAAGTAGCGTTTTTTCTGCAGCTGATTATCTGCGTACATTTTTGCTAGTTGCATGTGGAACAGTAATAAGCGGCAAGTTATCCCACATGATTTTAATAAGTGCACTGCTGAGCTTCCTTTCCATTGAACATTTTATCCAAATGCTGAGGAATCAATATGATGCAAACCTATTCAAGATTTTTATTCAAGACTGAATGATCTTTATGGTGCAAAACTATTAAGCTCTAGACTTGTCCTATATCTAGTATTTCATTTAATGTTAGACTTTGTCAATGCGTGAAGTTCTTTATCCCCACCAACACTTTACTTTTTCCAATATATATATATATATATATATATATAGTTGGAAGGCCTATATAAATGAGTAGATAAGTGGATAGTACTGGCAGAGTTATGTTCACAATATTGATAGTCTATTTCTCCTTTCATTCTTGATTCTCTTCACTTGTTTATGTTCTCTACTCTCTCTTTTCTTGGGTCAATTTAGATACTGAACCATTGTTGAACAATTTCTAGTTGATAGTGAGAGTGGCCTACATGGGATACATAGTTACTATAGTGACAGTATATCACAGATCAGACTACGTACCATATTTTAATTTGGGTTAGGTATCCTCTGATTTCTATTCCAGGATGGTTAGTTCAACTAGTTGTTCTTACATAAGTTTAATTAATTAACATGTGGATCTTAAATTTTCACTATTTAGTTACTGTAAACATTTCGTTTATCAATAGATTGGCAGTTCCGGAAGTGGAAGACTACTGGTTCTGAAATTGCTAGGCTGGTTAATAAAGGAAATCTATTCTGGCATGTGATTTTTGTAGGTTCCTCTGTTCAATATATTGAAGAAGTTTGATGGTGAGACTGTCACAGAGGTTGTCCGGCCTTGTATAGCTAGGATGAGATATCGGGTCATCCGACTGCCAAAATATTTGATTCTTCACATGCGTCGATTTACAAAAAATAACTTCTTCATAGAAAAGAATCCTACACTTGGTATACTAAATTCCTTCAATTTGAAGTATTATTTTCCTGTAGTTGTATCTGATTGTGGATATTTTTTGTTCAGTTAACTTCCCTGTGAAGAATCTTGAGTTGAAGGATTACATTCCATTACCCCCGCCAAAGGACAAGAGGAAGTTGCGGTCAAAATATGATCTTATAGGGAACATAGTTCACGATGGGAAGCCAGGAGAGGGATATTATCGAGTGTTCGTGCAGCGCAAATCAGAAGAGCTCTGGTATCTTGGTTATGAAAGTTTAGTCTGTTATCATGTTTGTTATTTACCTTCTGGCTTGCTGAGTATTATTTCTCAGGTACGAGATGCAGGATCTCCACGTCACTGAAACTCTTCCTCAAATGGTTGCTCTATCAGAGGCCTATATGCAAATATATGAGCAGCAAGAATGATCCCAGGATGATTTCCTAACATTAACCTTGGCGTTTTTACATTTGGAAGATGTGGAATCTATGAATTGTGTGATCAAGGCGACTCTTTTTTGCAGGGCATAATCATGACTGAAATTAGTTTTAAGTTCATTTGTTGTGCTTACAGTATCAAACGCTGGTCATGTAATGAAGAGTATTCTTATTCACCGGCAAGAAAAATGGGTCCTTTATGATGTTGATTCTTGGGATTTTTGTAATGAAGCTGGTGGTAGACTTGTAGTGACAACAGTTTCTCCAGGACCCTGAATCATGCATTTATGCTTCAGAATTAGAATGTACATCTGCATGTCACATTTTTGCATCGAAATATGAATGACTTGGCCCTAATCTGGTGGCTCTCAGGTACTGGCCTCACCCAAGGACGGTCAAGCCTGTGATCTACACGAACTACACGATTTTAGAGCCTGTGTGATCTCAAGGAGTTGAAAGAGCAGATTGAAGTGTTGCTCTGGATTAGGTTTAGATTGCAGCACTGACTCATGAGGAGCTCTGGGATCTCAAGGAGCTGAAAACTAAAAGGTATGAAATAGTGAAATAGTTTCCTTCGGCGCTTTGCAGCGATTCCAATGAGCAAGAAGAATGGCGTGTGAAGTATAATAATCGCACAACATAAGGAATCATAACAGAGAGGATGTGGCTGATGCGAAAAGACGCATGTGGGAGGTGTCATGATTCATCCTCGCACTCTTACATGCCCACAAAGCTGAAGCCTGCGCCTCCATTGGAGAGCTCCATCCTCACTTCTTGGGATCCTAACAAAGTAAGCAACCCACGCCATTTTCTTTAGTTTACACGCCATGCAACACCTAAAAGACAACACAGCATTTAAAGGCAGAGTTGAGGTTGAGGTTTAGGTTCCAACAAAGTGACGGACCACATGCAGTGGCATGAAGGCTTCGCAACAAAGAAGATGAGGCGATGGCAATGATGGCGTGGGGTCTTCTATTGAGCATGAATGTGATGTCTGAACAACATTATGTAGCTTAACAAATTCCCCAGAGGCCGATGTAAGCAAGGAGAGATTTGAAATCTGCTCCCGGTGAAAATGCAGCATCAAGGACACACTGTTCATTACTGTCACCTCGGCTTTTGCTCAGCGTGGCAGATAATTTGGATTGAGTCGATCACGTTATTATATATATTGAATTCAGTGACTTCCAGTCTCACAAGAACAAAGACTCTGTTGGCCGATTGTTGATGAGAACCATGAGAGTGCTAATACTATTTATTCGATTTGTTTTTCTCTTTTTATAGCAAGGACATGAAGTTTCTAGGCAAGAACAAACAGTAATTCGTTTGATTTCCACTTGATCCTTGGGATGAATGTATCAATACAGTTGCAAAAATAGAGACTGTTTTATTCTGCAGGACTTTTGATGTTGGAAAAGCATATCTCCTTGCTAATCTCACAAATTAAGAGTTATTCTTCAAGTCTCTACCTTGAGAGTTGATCTATCAATCATCAATAGTGAAACTGAAGTGACCTCATGAGTCCTCTATTTCACATGGAATGGAAATTAAAATGTGGCTTCTGTTCAAATAAATTATGAAGCACTCTTCAAAACATAGACCCAGGAAAAAAAACAACAGTACTGGAAAGCTAAAACCAAAGAATGAATGAACAAACGAATGATGCACCTAAAATAATGTCATTGCTTTCCATTCAAACCACATTACGCTGATCTAATTATGATCACACGTGTGCTCGTGGTGATAATAATACTAAAATGTCGAATCAAACTGGAGTATCGAGTGGACATTTCACCCTCTACTTGGGCATATGACCTCAGAACATGCTGCTCTATTTTATAGTGGATGGAAAGGCATTACTGGGTAAATCTCATCTTCACTAGCAAAATACTCTTTCACGAGTTCTAAATTATGGTGCAGTTGGGAGTTAAATAAGAGAGCCAAAAGAGAAGATATGGAAACAAGAGCCCAAGGTGATGCCAGCATAAAAGGAAGAAAAAAGTGGAGGAATATGAGGAGAATTAATAACAGATGCCATCGATGGTTTGTTTGGAGGTGGACCATGTCTGTCTTTTGGACGAGGAACACAAGGACCCTCCCTTCATGCACTCGAACACACTTTTGTGTAGTTTATGTGCATGCAAAGCATTCCAAAATAAATACATGTTTAATCTGTCCCTTTGAATGAGTAGAGAAGGTTGCAGGGCCTTCTGTGGGATCTGAGATAAATTGAGATTTCCACGCTGCTTATGATGACCACCCTCGGATCTTTCAGTAATCTAAGGCACAGGTTGTTGGATTGTGTGTTTGACCAACGCAAACATTCCCTCTCCCAACATTAGCACCACAAAAGTTAAAGCGATGCAGCTTATTAACTGAATTTATTCTCCATCTCTCTCGTGCAGCTTTAGCACCCTCCCGACGATTCCTTCTCCATGGCCTTCCCATTTGCTCCTCAAATCTTCTTTGCTGTCCTAGTCCTTGTTCTCTTCGTGGAGCTGGCTTCGCCCTCGTCTCTTGATTCCAGCGCAAACTCAGACAGAGATGCTCTGCTCCGTTTCAGAAGCACGATCGGGAAGGATCCCAACGGAGTTCTGTCGAGTTGGCAGCTCAACCAGAGCCACTGCAGCTGGTACGGCGTGGTCTGCTGGCAAGGAAGAGCGATTGAGCTCGATCTAGGCGGCGGCTGCCTCTCAGGAACTCCTTCTCTCGATCCTCTGGCGTCGCTCGACATGCTATGGAGTCTCAATCTATCTTTCAACAACTTGTACATCAATTCCGCCACCTCTTTGCTCCAGCTCCCTCGCTCGCTGAAGGAGCTCGACATCTCTTACTCCGGACTGGCCGGTGTCCTCCCCGACGAGTTCTTTTCGAGCTATCCGAGTCTCTCCTACGTGAACCTCTCCCATAACAATCTTACTGGCTCTTTGAGTCTGAATTCGGGCAGTCTCCACGCTCTCGATCTCTCCTTCAACAATTTGTCAGGCGCCATCGCGGTGGAGAACTCTTGCAGTGGTCTAGTGCACTTGGATCTCTCTGCTAACCGCATCGCCGGCGCGATCCCGCCTTCCTTGTCCAAGTGCACCAGTCTTAAGTACTTAAATCTGTCGGCCAACGCGATCGCAGGGGAGATACCTGAAGCTTTGGGCGAGCTCCGGGGGCTCGAGAGATTGGACCTGTCTCGCAACTTCATCACCGGGTGGATTCCTCATGCTCTGGGGAACGCTTGTGGATCGCTGCTGCAGCTGAAGCTCTCCAACAATAACATATCTGGAGCAATTCCCGGCTCGTTCTGCTCTTGCTATTCTCTGCAATTGCTCGACTTGGCCAAGAACAACATGTCCGGTGCGCTGCCGGAGGACGTGCTCGAGAATCTCGTGTCCCTGGAAAGTTTGCTCCTGAGCAGTAACTTCATTTCCGGACCGTTTCCGAGCTCGATTTTCAGTTTGAAGCGCTTGAGGATCGCCGATTTCAGTTCGAACAAGTTGTATGGATCCTTTCCGGCAGTGGGTTGTTCCAGTGAGTCCTCTCTCGAGGAGCTGAGAGTTCCTGATAATTTAGTTACGGGCCAAATCCCGCCTCAATTTTCTAACTGTTCGAGGTTGAGGACGATCGATCTCAGCATCAACTATCTGAGTGGCCCGATGCCGCCGGAGCTCGGGCGGCTCCAGGGCCTGGAGCACTTGATGATGTGGTTCAACGGGTTGCAGGGGCCGATCCCGGCGGAGCTCGGGCGGTGCTCGAGGTTGCGGAATCTTATCTTGAACAACAATTTCATCAGCGGCGACATGCCTGTGGAGCTGTTCAATTGCAGCAACCTCGAGTGGATCGCGCTCACCAGCAATAGAATCACCGGGAAGGTCCGGCCGGAGTTCGGGCTGCTCTCCCGGCTCGCCGTCCTGCAGCTCGCCAACAACAGTTTGAGCGGCGAGATTCCTCGGGAGCTTGGAAAATGTAGCAGTCTGGTGTGGCTCGACCTCAACAGTAATAAGCTCACCGGCTCAATCCCACCGCGCCTCGGTCGGCAGCTCGGGGTCAAGGCGCCGAGTGGAATCCTGTCGGGGAACACGCTGGCGTTCGTTAGGAATGTTGGGAATTCTTGTAAGGGGGTAGGAGGGCTGCTGGAGTTCGCCGGCATCAGGCCGGAGAGGCTGCTTCAGGTGCCGACGTTGAAGACCTGCGACTTCACGCGGCTCTATTCCGGTGCGGCGGTAAACGACTGGGCGCACTTCCAGACGCTGGAGTACCTCGACCTCTCGTACAACGAGCTCAGCGGCCGCATCCCCGTGGAGTTCGGGGGCATGTTGGTGCTGCAGGTGCTGGCCCTGGCGCGCAACCGGCTGACTGGGGAGATTCCGGCGAGCCTCGGCCGCCTCCGGAACCTCGGCGTCTTCGACGCCTCGCACAACCGCTTGCAAGGGAACATCCCGGAGTCGTTTTCCAACCTCTCGTTCCTGGTGCAGATAGACCTTTCGGACAACAACCTGTCGGGCCCGATCCCGGCGCTGGGGCAGCTCACGACGCTCCCGGCAAGCCAGTACGCGAACAACCCAGGGCTCTGCGGCGTGCCGCTGCCGCCGTGCCAGTCGGCGCTGGTGAACCTACCGAGCACGGCGCCGCTGAGGGAACAGGGGAAGGAGAGGGGGCCGCCGGCAGCGGCGGCCTGGGCGAACAGCGTGGTTCTGGGCGTGCTGGTCTCGGTTGCGTCGCTGTGCGTGCTGATCGTGTGGGCGATCGCGATGCGGGCGCGGCGGAGGGAGGCGAAGATGCTGAACAGTCTGCAGGCGGCGCACGCCGCCACGACGTGGAAGATCGAGAAAGAGAAGGAGCCTCTGAGCATCAACGTGGCCACTTTCCAGCGGCAGCTCCACAAGCTCAAGTTCTCGCAACTCATTGAGGCCACCAACGGCTTCTCGGCCGCCAGCTTAATCGGCTGCGGAGGCTTCGGCGAGGTGCATCACAGAAAATTTCCATTGAGTGAAACTTTCTGCCCTAAATTTTGGCTCTGGTTGTTGCAGGTGTTCAAGGCGACGCTCAAGGACGGGTCGTGCGTGGCGATCAAGAAGCTGATCCACCTGAGCTACCAGGGCGACCGCGAGTTCATGGCGGAGATGGAGACGTTGGGCAAGATTAAGCACAAGAACCTGGTGCCGCTGCTAGGATACTGCAGGGTGGGGGAGGAGCGGCTCCTCGTCTACGAGTTCATGCACCACGGCAGCCTCGAGGACATGCTCCACTCGCCGCCCACCGACAAGGCTGCCGGACCCGCCCTCAGTTGGGCGGCGCGAAAGCAGATCGCCCGCGGCGCCGCCAGGGGCCTCTGCTTCCTCCACCACAACTGCATCCCCCACATCATCCACCGCGACATGAAGTCCAGCAATGTGCTGCTGGACGCGCAGATGGAGGCGCGCGCCTCCGACTTCGGCATGGCCCGGCTCATCAGCGCCCTCGACACCCACCTCAGCGTCAGCACGCTCGCCGGCACACCGGGCTACGTTCCGCCGGAGTACTACCAGAGCTTCCGCTGCACGGCCAAGGGGGACGTCTACTCCTTCGGGGTCGTCCTGCTCGAGCTGCTCACCGGGCGGCGGCCCACCGACAAGGAGGACTTCGGGGACACCAACTTAGTGGGGTGGGTGAAGATGAAGGTGAGGGAGGGGAAAGGGCGGGAGGTGTTCGACGGGAAGTTGCTGCTGATGGGCGGCGGGGAGGCGGCGGAGGAGGAGATGGAGAGGTTCTTGGAGATCACGTTGAAGTGCGTGGATGACTTTCCCTCCAAGAGGCCGAACATGCTGCAGGTGGTGACTATGCTGAAGGAGCTCAGACCGGCCGGGGATGTAGCGGCGGCGGCCGCCGTAGCTTAATGTTACTCCTTATAATTCTGCATATATATAAATATAAATAAATATATATCTTACTGGGTTTATCATATATGTCATCCTGTCTGTGCTGTGATTAATTACAAGTCAAAACAATTTGAAGCTCCAAATTTTGACTAAAAAGAGAGAATGCGAAATTTTCCTGCTATAAATGCATTTCAACCTGTTGGGATTCATCATTTATACACCCAAAATAATAAAATAAAATTTCATCAAAAGAAATTGATAGCAAAGAAAACACTAGTATAGAGAACGACAACATATCATGAAAAGAACTACTACTATAACAGATAACAGGATAGGCATTCGAATTTGCTGATGAAAGCTAGTAAGTCTAAAACAATGTACCATGTCAGTGAGTCAAGTCTATTCTTCGTTTCTCCCCTGAGTCTATAGGAGGCAATTGATGAATGAAAGAGCCTTGAAGAAGTGCTGAACCAAAGTAGTCATTACAAACCACAAGAATTATCCTACCCGCAATCTGAAACCATTGTGCAGTGCCTTAGCTTCACTTTGCTTCCTTAATAATTGTGTGATTACATAAAAT
>JBBMJZ010006100.1:0-11716 GCA_037833815.1 Zingiber zerumbet | reverse complement strand
CTCTTAGTGCTAAATTTAGATGGCATTGCTCTTGCGTGATATCGCTTGTGCCTCTTCTAGGTCTCTTAAGAACCTGCATTTTTGAAAGACATTAAACAGGACTATAGCAATCACATTTTACAGTATCATCATATGGTTGAATGCAATTAAAAAAGAGTGTTGTTTTCTAGCAATAAGATTGGATACTATAACGAGCTTAGTAACAATGTACTATAACTATCATACAGTATCAAAATAATCTCTATCAAGGTCTGCTGTCTAAATATCCTAAAAATTGAGATGACGGAAGATAGAGCAAAGGCAGAGACAAGTTTGACATGAACGATCATAGTCAGCCTGCCTGGTGTGTGCAATTTGTTCGAGCATAGTTTCTCATTTGGCAGAGTAAAAAAACGAATATGCTATGAGTATGCTTCGAAGGACCTGAGTACATGTTTCATAAACTGTCATTGATCGACAGATTAGCAAGTTGTTTTCATCAGGAAGGAGAACAGCAAATTTCCAGAAGAAAGTTCATGAAAGAGACAATGAAAACTTTCAAGCTAATAAAAAAAAATGAATGCAGTTAGTGTACCTCCTGGAGTTGAGAACCGCTGAGCCTCCAAGTATGAAACGCGTTCCGGAATTTGAAGCATTGTGCAGAGCCACAGTACGAGCCTCCTCGTATGTTGTCCCCCCAACAATGAATATCACTACATCCTGAGGTCTGCATCATAAGAACTATGCTCACAGTCTCAGATGGCTTCATGCCTTTTATACTAAATGCCAGTGCATAACGACATCGAATGCTAGTTCTTTATTTCTGGAACTCCGAAGTCTAATTTTCTAGGTGTTAAGAGGATCCATGCTCACCTCCCTTGTTGAAAGTGATTGCCAATAAATGGATAGTCAACGTCTCTTAGTCGTCCTTTGATGATGCTTTCCATTGTTTGGAATAGAAGTGGCTGATGTTGAGTATACACATTCTCAACACCCTATAATAGAATCACTTCCACATTAGAAATGCCCTATGCATAACCAAAGGTAAATTTACTATTGACTTACCTTAAGTCCACGGGCCATATTCCGAGCAATGTTCAGTAGATCACGATTACCATAGAGATCTCCAGTTCGCCTATCAACTCCTGCTTGCTTTAGGAGGAATTGGACAAGCTGTAAGCCAAGATAATAGGGTTATTAAATCAATATTGTTTAAGCATAAAAATAACATAGGTAAGTCCACACTGAATGCTAGTGGAAGTGTGAAGACCGAAGTGCATCTGGAAAAATAATTGCAACAAATTTTCATGGTTTCAGACAATTATTAACATCATTCATGACCACTAACACAATTGCAATGTTAATGCAAGATCATAGTCAGAAAACTGAAGAAATAGAAAGATTCTTTTATCAAAGAACAGAATGAAGATGAACAAGCAACAAAGATACATCTTAAACTCAAATGCAGATAATTAATAAATTTGCTAACATTACCCCAGGCTTATATTTTGCAGAACGAGAAGCTAACTTGTTGAAAAGTTGCATCAATTGAACTGGGCTCTCTTTCTCATAGCGTAAGGCATACAACATTACTAGCCGCAATCGATCCACGTCAGAAATAGCTTCATTATTCAGAAGATTGGTGACAGCCTGTGAAATTCAGTCATTAAATTGGCAACAACAGAATCAGCTTGATTACTCCATGAAAGCTCCTTCGCCAAACACAATGTGATCTAAGTTAAAGAGGATACAATCTTTGTACATCCAAATATGACATTGAGCAGCGGTAGAAAGAACATGGAGATGGAGAATTCTCCATCAGAGGGCACTAACAAGTAAACTTCATTTAACATGTTAGAATCTATAAATTGTTCATTTCATGAAGACCTTTCCTGTTAGTGTTGACAAGCCTGCCGCATGATATCCATCTTTACATCTTGTCACTTCATTGCACAACAACCAATGGAATTATGACAAGAACATTCCAAGTCATCATCGTGGCAACCATGCTACAATACGAACAGCAAGAGATCCAACATAAATGGGTTAAATGAAGGACTGTGGTTAATCTATAATGTAAATATGAAAAGATAATTGGCTTTGGCTACAATTTAGTGATTGAAAACCTATAAGGAAAACAAACTTCTAGATGCTTTGCCTTGAAAAAAAAAATCCATGCAAACTCCACGAAGGTACGGTAGTGGATAATAAGTTGTACGCCTAAGAGAGGTAAGATCTTCTAGGATAATTAACACATGAAAGCCTAAAGGATTTTTATAAATGTGAATTCTTGTGAGAAGATCTAGTTGTTTGAAAAAGAAACTCTGGTATCGAAATGTTAACAAGGAACATGATTCAAAGGCATCAATTGTTCGCTCAGCTGTTCAAAATTTGCAACAGTAAAGAGCAAATAACAGAATCAGTGTAAGAAACCTTTACTATCCAGGACAACACCAAACTAACTCTTATTCTGAAAAAGAAAAGAAACTATGTGAAAACAGTTGGATAATATATATATGATCCTGTCTGAATCATAAACCGTATATATATATATTAACCTTCTGTCCATGTTGTTATTATGAAGCAAATATAGTCAGATTTTGTATTTAAGCTATATCATTTCACTATCCTTATGTAGGATATTATCTTAGTCAACCTTTTAGTCAAATTGATATGTTTGAAATACCTCAAATGCTGCTGCTTGTCCACCATTACAAGCAAGCTCTTGTTCAGTTTGTGAAACAGTCATGAGCTTTCTCTCATCAACAATTCTACTCATTTCTGTAACCATTGTTACATGCTTTGAAACATTTCCTTGCATCTTTCGGTACTCAGGGTAATTGTCCACAAATTTTGCCATATCGTCTAACAAAAGGCCACTACAATTGTTAACTTTCTGCACTTGCAATACTAATTGGAGACAATAAAACCAACTCCAATTCAATGTATACCTATTGTCTGAATGTTTTGATTACTCTTTGCCACCTGCTGAAACTCATCCACCATTGTCTTAATATTCATTCCGAGGTCCCCAAAATTCTCATACATGTTAGCATTGAAGAAGTTATCTTGTTCTGATGAAAGCACCACCTCCTGTGGCAAGCCAACCATGAGAAAAATTACTAACAGATATGCTAATAGTCTAGTAGTATATTAATATTAAAACTAAAACAGAATTTTTTTTGAAGATAGACCAAGCAACCTGCTGATCTTTGGAGACTTTGCCAATGTTCCTCAAATCTACTTTATTATCTTCAATTCCAATTAGCTCATGAACCATTGCCTGTCATGAGTAATCAGAATAACTTATCTTGATAACAAGGACATTAACAGAATCTTGTACTCATAATCTTACTTGATATGTCCATTGGTTCAATAGGGGTGTAACTGGATCATCCCTCCGGTCAATTACAAGCAACAACGGGGAGAACTCCGTACGCCTAAAATCAAACAGACCGCTTTCTTGCTCATACATAAGTTTCTGCAGGATTGGCAAATAGAAGCAAGTTCCATGATTACAAAATATCATATATTATCAGGAAAGGACAAAGCAGTTGTATCCAACAGAAGAAGCCATATGCAAATTAATCTATGATGAATAAGATTTACTCACTGCAGTTTCTTGTGCTATTCTTTTAGCAATATCAGAAGTTCGCTGATACCTAATAACAGGACGACGCTTGAGTGCTAAAAAAACACCAGCAATCCCATCAACTGCTCGATCACAGAAACTTTGGGAACTTGGAGGATCCACAACGGTTGGCAGCATGTATATGTGATGCATTGGAATGTTTAAAGTGAAATGGAAAGGATCAATGGCACAAAAATCAGCAAAGAACTCCTGAAGGCCAGGATATGTAATGTTACCACAGGAAAGAATAATTATTCTAAGTTTAATAATCTAAAGGACTTGCTTTTTGTTTTTGTCTGAAAATTGACAGAGAAATTATCAGTTGAAGTAAAACATTTTAGACAAGCAACATAAGATTTAACTGCCAGATTCATATTTTAACTAGGGAAAAAATTGCTGTTTTGCGGTAATATTAAAGCCACTTCATTTAATACATCACTGTTCAATAGACATCATAAAAGATTAGAAGTAACAACTTTCCCTGTAATCAGGTCGTATTACAATAACTCAAACATAAATAAAATGAGTAAATATAGCTTACTTGAATTTGGTGTACAACTTCCTGTTCGTCAGAGTCTGCAAGTACTTGAATCTGGGTAATTTTCAAAATATTGGAGAAAACTACACAAGAACAAAGCTAGAAGATTTTCAGGATATATACATATAACTACTAAATTGGATAAGTTATTCTTGACTATTCTACAATTCATACATAGGTGATATTCTCCAAATCTGGGGTTGGCCAATTGACGTCGTAATTTTTGAATATTCTCGTTGGATGGACGGAGAAAGTAAACTGCTTTTAGGTGAGTCATTGTTTCCTTGGACATGGAATCAACAAGTTCCACCAAAAATACCTCCTTCTTGAGCAGCTCTGATTGACTATATGCAACACTTACAATGCTGACCTGCAAATGACCATCAGTAATGCACCATAAACCTGTTACTTATTTTGGAATGGAACGATAACAAAATGCTCTCAAATGAGATCATAATTGTCTTAGAGTGCATACACAAATTAATTACAGCACACAAACACTCACACCACACAAGTAGTATATAGAACACACTGAGGTTTACCAGTCTTTCTGAGAAACTCTCAGAAGAAATGGTAATAACTTTATGAACAGCCAAAACCAAATATCTAAAAGGTGCAATAAACAGATGGTGTTTTCTTGAGAAAGTAAAATAGATATACTGATAGGAACCACAGGCAAAATAGTTTTTTCTCTACAATCCAGAGATTATTCAGACAATCCTAAGAATAAGTTTAGGTTTCCATTCGCTCCAACAAATAGTAAGCTGGAATTTTGCTGTTCGAAATCGCTTATTTCATAGTCAAATGTCTAATCTGAACCGTGTTTGAAACAATTAAGCAATTCAAATCCATAAAGCGTTCAGGTAAAATCTTGCCTAATGAAAGCGGCGAACTCTCCATACATAAATCCTAGAACTTGCACATGAAAGAGAAATCAGTTAACCTAACAAACGCGTTCAACGCCATGAGGATCCGTCCCATCCAAGATGAGGACCGGAAAAGGAGGTCCATAAGGATCATCAATTTGTGGTGTTAAAGGATGAGATCTAGAGGGTAATAACAACTTCAATACTCGAACATTTTTACATGTCAATAGAATTGGTGGGCTTAGTTCGCCCTTATCACGAAAGTAAGAGAATGATCCACGAGACGTACCGTTTGCGAATCAAGGATAAGGACTTTCATTCCGGGGATGTCCTGCAGCATCCGCCCGATGTAGTCACGAACCAGAGAGATCAGCACCATCTTTTCTTCTCCACCAGCAGCCGACGGAGAGTCAGAAAAGGGATCCCTTGGCGCCTTCACCGGACAAAGGCGAAGCTGAAAAGGAGACGGTTGAGGTGGCGGAGTGCGGCGGGGGTGGGGGGTGTGGGGGTGCCGATCGCGCGGACTGCCGGAGCAATTGGAGACCAGAGTCCGCATAGAACATAATTATACGACGATAGACGTGTGTTTACTTTGATGGTCCGCTGACCGGATTAGATCGGACCAGCGAAATTTCATGTGGCCCTAAAATTTATTAAATTTTGCATTTCACCCCTCAGCACAATTATACATATGGTTTAGCATGATATTTATAAAAAAATAATAAAAAAAATAGTTTTATTTATAAAATATGACCTAAAAATTCTTATTTTGGAATGAGTACAATAATTCGGCCAAGTACATCTTAAAGAAAAAGCCTTCGAAAAAGGAACTCAATAATACGAGTTCGGGTTCTTCCATCAAGTAAACTGATAAACGAGAAATATTAAACACCCGCCAATTACCTTTCTCATGTTTTATGATGTATTGAAAAGTTTTATTCAAGCGGTATCAATGGCGAGTGCAGAGTTGGGTTGACTGTTGCACGTATGCGAGCGACTAAAATTGATACTCTTATATATAAACAGACCCCCAGTCTTAACCACCCGCTTTATCTCTCTCTCTCTCTCTCTCTCATCTGAAAGAAGGCGAGGAGAGGAAGCGGATCGGGCGGAGTGTTGCGAGAAGAACCCTAATCTTCGTTTTGGAGTTCGGGATTTTCGACAGCGTTGCTGGTAACTCGATCCGGGTGTCCGCGAGGCCGATTGAACGGCTGCGAGAGGGCGGAGGGTTGCGCGGAATTGATCGGACAACCACCAGGCCAACTTGGCTGATCGAGCTCGTACCGGCGGTCTTCTCCGCGGAAGGCTCACCTGGATCCGATCGGCTTCCTGATCTGTTGGCGCTTTCTTTCACTTTACCAAACGGGGCTTCTTCTGCTTGTGAGGTACTCCGCTGGATTCTTCTAATAGTAAATCTCGGCTCGTAAATTCTTTAGCTCTGTTATTTTATTTAAATGATGTTTTTATTGGAATTCTTGATTGTTGGGGATCTCGTGAACAATTTGATTTCTGACCTTTGATGGTTTCTTTGTATCTTTGACGGACCTCTTGCCTATTTTGTGTTCTATTATTATTTTGTAGCTGCCTTGTTGGGCCGCCAAATTTGTGATTTTTATGGCATGCTTTATCTAGCAAAAGCTATTGATTTCTCAAAATTCAGAATTTATGGTATCTTATGCTGTCTCATATTTCTCGGATTGCAATTGTAATCATAAAAACCTTTGTAGTTACTGAATCATCGTAATGGATTTTTTTTCCCTGAATTTTTTAGGTAATATCTTTTTATTTTATTTTTTTTGTTGATTTCTTTCTCACGGAGAAACTAGAAATAAAAAAAAAAAATCACGTGGGTACTTGACTAAATTTTGATCAAGATACCACTGCTTATAAAATGCTTTCGTAAGTGTTGATGCATTACGGTTGTTGACTGTTTATAAAGTTTTGCCAAGACTGACCCACACTATTATATTCTTTTTTGAAATTGACCTCATTCTGTTAGACTAAGTGAATTACTTCTTTTGCGTGGCATACAATTAACTTGCCTTAGAATTTTTGTGTTTACCACTTACTCTTGTTTAATCCTTTGTTTTTGTGAACTTGATTAGGAAGGAATGTTATCACTCTTACTTGACTAGAAAAGTTGGGAGTCTTATTGGACCACTAAACCTACTTGTTGGACGAATGATATGTTGCATTCCTGACATTTTTTTTCTTATTGTTCTTGGACGGTACTCTGTTCTGTGTAAAACAATTACAACTATTTACCTTTTAAGGTTAAGCTTCTCTTAGGATGATGATGCCACCAACTTTTCCATTTAACATTTCATTGTTTCATACTATCAAAGTTGAAGGGTCATAACTGTGATAAAAGCATTCATCTCTCTCTCTCTCTCTCTCACACACACACACAGCTTCTGCTTCTTACCTTTGAGAAGGGCTGTACTAATCTTAGGGCTTCTTACCTTTGAGAAGGGCTGTACTAATCTTAGGGCTTCTTACACGTTCCTTTGGACCAAGACAAACTGAGATTTGGTCATGCTTGAATTTTTTTGGATTGTGCTTCCTACCTTCACTGAAATTGTAAATATTTATTTTATCTCCTTGTGTTTGTCATGTCTTGATGATTAGGATGATCTACTTGTGTTTGTGATTTTTGACATTCATTTTAAAAAACTACATTTTCTGTGATAGGCGAAGCTGTGGACTCAAGGTTTGGCATTCTTTTCCAGGCTTCTGATGATGCAAAAGATATTCATATTTGTATTTTTATAACACTGATATTTGTTTCCCTATTAGATTTCTATAAACTTTAGTAACAAAAAGCAATATGGGGGCCAATTGTTGTGTGGCGGTGAAGGATAAACACTCGCCAAACCTAGCTCAGCTTGATGTTTCACTTTCAACATACAGAAATATAAGGCACTCTCCTACTTGGAGCTTTCGGTGGGACAACCGAACACACATAGAGGTTGTCATGGATAACACTCCTCAAATCTCTCATCATCTGGATGCTGGAAATGAAGTTAAAAATGAGTTACTTACTGAAGCAGAAAGATTGTCTGACAAGGCTGGTCCATCAACTGCTTTCCAATCACAGAAAAGTGAAAAATCTATTAGGAATGGAAGTGCTGGGATGGCAACCAATGATAACTCAGGTACAATTGTCATCTTATCGTGCTTACGAAATATATGTTTCTGGATGATGAATAGACTAAATAGGTAGCATAACTTTATTACAAGTTCTTTTAAAATCATTTGCAAAGTTGGGGGTTTGTTTAAGAAACTAAGTGGAATTATTAGTTTTTGTATTTATCTTAAATAATAAAAATGTTGATGAGGATTTCATCATCAGTGTTTACTCTTCCAAGACATCCCAGATTGTGTCAACTAAAGAGGTTGCTCAGTCTTCTCAAAGAGAGGGTGCTGTTTGTCTCCAAAAATGCCATTTCTCACGGATCTATTTTGTTTTTTGATTCTCATGGATCTATGTTTGCTTACTTTCAAATGATTCTTGCTCTATCAAATTTATTACCAACTCAAAATTGTGATAGTTTTTACTTATTTGCCTGTCATTATCTATGTTTTGATCCAAGTTATTGCTCTAACTTGTAAATCATTACTTGCTTAGTGGTTTTAACATTTAAAATGTCTATTGATCATTTTGTCCTAATCTGTGATAAACTAACCATTGTTGTACTTGAGGTAATCTTAGTAATCAGAATATTTAGTTGTCAACTCTACTCACATGTGAGTCTTGCAAGGTAAATTTATAATTTTTTGGTTTTATAAATATATGATTTTTCCTCAATTTGGATGTTAGGATAGACAATTATGTTTTTTTTTTTCCATTGCCCATCTTATTGTTCACATTGGTTAAATGAGAATTCCTAAGCTTCCTATGAACACCATAACCAACAAGATAACTGCTGATTGTTTTTTGGCTAAGGAGTTGCTTCGTATATATGTTTTTATTTGTGATCAGATCAACATATGATAAGTCTGGTAATAGTTGTTTGATGAGGGATTACTTCTTTGGTAGCCTTTCTCAAAGAAAGGGGAACCTAGTTACAGATTTTAGTTAGGTACAAGTCTCTTTCAACATGAATTTGAATAACATTATTTTCATTCAACAGATGATCAATCCAATGGAAGCACATCATCCCCTAAGGTGAGATTGAATATGTGTGTATATATATTTCCATATCATCATCACAGTTTGGTTGCTGTGAACTTAGTGAACTTGTTGTCACGTTGCCATCTTGTTCAATTTTCAGAGAAAGAGCTCTCCTATGCCTTCATTCTTGGCACCAAGCACTTCCGATATGAAGTCAACATTCTCAGTGCCTTCAACTCCTTCCCCTTCATACACAGCAGATCCATCATCTTCAAGGTGTCGTCGGCTTCCATTCGATCCAACTTCTTCAAGAAAGGCTCACCGGTCACCGGGCTATCAACTGTCTCGGCAGATCTCTGACAGCAGAATCCCTTCTCTACAGTCTCTTAACAAAAACAGCTCACCTGAGGGGAGGCAGTCATTTGTTCTCTCTTTCTGCAGCAATGACTTTTCCACTGGAGGTTCTCATGGCGGATCTTCAGATGGTTGGTCCATGCGAACATTTTCTGAGCTGGTGGCTTCTTCGAATAAGGAGAGATGGTCATTCGATAGTGATAACCTCACTCCCACTAGCACTAAGATTTCCACCTCGTATTCTCATCAAAGAACACATAGCAGTTCTGATCAACAGACATGCAGAATATGCTCCACTCTATTAACAGACCATTGTGTGGTTGCCATTTTGGTTTGCGGGCACCTCTATCACACTGGGTGTTTGGAGAAAATGACCACTGAAATCGACCAATATGACCCACCGTGCCCTCTCTGTGCACATGGAGAAAAATCTGTGGCAAAACTGTTTAAGAAAGCTGAAGCCAAGGCTAAGAACAGACTCTCAAGGATTGGAGCAGCTGACAATGACACCCAGGGAAAAACACTACTTTACGAAAGTCAACCGACCACTGGAGTTGGACTCAGGGATGGAGCTAGTGCTAGCACAAAGTCCTCATTTGGGTTGAGGCGACATTTCTCTCTTGGCAGACCATCAAGGTCAAAATCTGAAAGCGAACCCAAAAGAAAGAAAGGCTTCTGGGGAAGATACCGCATATGATGGTGATTTTCGTAAACCGATACATGCATCCCATTCTCTGTTCCTCACACCAGCAGGGAAAACAATGTTGAGCCATGATATATTTCTAACTAGACCGGGGGAAGCTCTTACCTTTGGTGGCAGGCATGTATATCTTGCTTGCTGGATTCAGTATGGTTTCGCACTACCATATCATATAAAGTTACTTGCCACAGGAAAGCCAAAGCAAGGGCAAGTTTACAGTTTAGATCAACAGCCGCAAAGAGTAATCACAATTCCAGTTACACTCCCAGGATCGTCTCGATTGATGCTTTTGCAGTCTCGTCCAATATGCCTGAATCTATGGAATGTCTTTACTATGAATTTTCTTGTTGGCGAGGGAGGTAGTATGCATTTTCTATGAATTCATTTCTATTGCTTGGATAATAACTGATGCAAAACAATGCTTGTAGTATTGATATGATAAGTGTCATGTCCCTGTAAGTCGTTCTTCCGATGCCAGTTTTGCTCCTTTGTTTGTTAAGCACGTAGGCTTGCATTATTTGTTAGATTTGTGATATTTGTTAATTTTGGGGATTTAAACTGCAAGTTGCGCCCGAAGCTTCCTGCCAAATTTCCATAACTAGTGCGCTCTGATCGAACCCGAATAATGGAGCATGAGATGGTCAACTCGCCACAAATCTAGAGGAAGAGCTTCGAAGGCTTCACTTTCAAGTCAAATTTGAGAATTTCGATCGATCCAATCAACCGCTATGAAGAGAGAGAGAGACTCAATGAGATATCCACCAGCAGCAGAAACTGAACATGGCTGCAGCGAGGTTCATCGCCACACTTCTTCTTTTTCTCTCTGAGCACCTCAGCCCTGCCCTACTCATGCCAGTACTCTTTCTTTCTTCCTCCTCTGATCTAACCGAATTTCAGTTCCTCTCAAAATGCCTTGCGACGACGACTCTGATGACAATCCCAGGAGCATTGGCGGCAGTGGGAGATCATCGGCGAGCAGGTGGTGGAGAGGGTACGTGCCGACCAGCGACAAGTCGAGATCGGCCGACGCAGGCGCTGCTCCTCCTTCCCAAAAAAAGCATGAGCAATATGAATCCTCTGCGATTAATTAATGTCCCATTACTTTTTTTTTCCTTCTCCCTTTTACTACAAAATAGAGCGATCGAACACTCCCAAATGATCGTTTGCAAGCTTGTAAACATGGTCATTGATACGGCGAATGAGGCAGAGTCTCTCGGATCAAAATTAAGGGGATTAGCTGATATGACAGTTAAAGTTAAAGAGGAGTCAACACTCCAGACCAGGATGGCCGATCATCTCAACAGAGTGGTCGTCCGATCAGATCTTTGGTCTGGTTGGATTTTGAGTCCCTCAGTATTAATGAAACACCAAGCCAAGTGAGTATCATTTAGGATAATACGGTAGATTATTTCAGTCGAGTGGTCTAGTCGAACGGACCTAGGGTCTGATCGGACAAGCTGGACACTTGGTTCGATTGAACTCTTTGGTACAAGCAAAGAGACCGAGCGAAGACCGAGTCCTTGATAGCATTATT
>JBBMJZ010006072.1:0-11717 GCA_037833815.1 Zingiber zerumbet | reverse complement strand
AATCCTCTTTGTCTTTGTGTGTTTGTCTTCTTTATTTCCGCTGCGTATTTAACTCGTACGATTCCGAAAAACGTGAAGTAGCCGCGAGCGCTATTCACCCCCCCTCTAGCGCGTCTCGATCCAACAATTTCGAGTTATGAAATTAATCTGATGTGTGTATCTTTGAGTTTGTTTTTGATAAACAAATCCGAGCCCAAGTTGAGATGTGCATCTGAGTTTGTTTCTGATAAACAAATCTAAGCCTAGGATGAGATGTGCATCTTTCAGTTCGTTTATGGGAAAAAAAACTTAAAATTATCAAAAATAGTAAAAAAGATATTCGGAGCCTCCGAAAAGACCCTAAATAATATTTTTATTTGGATTCGAAACTTGATCGATTAAAGATTTCACTTTATAATAAATATAGATCTCTGAATAAGTTTTGATAAAAAAAAAGAGTATCTCGTTCTAATATCTGAATCAAAAGTTATGACCTTAAAAAATTTACTAAGTGATTCCCACATCATTAATTAATGTAGCTACTATAAATATATGGTAACCCAGTTATAGTAGCTAAAATAACATAACTACTATAACTATATAGTAGCTATGAATTTTATTTTTTATAGAGGATGAATATATCATTTTATAAAAGATGAGACGTCCTTTAGACAATAAAACAATATAGTATGTCTCTTGGATGATGCATTCAAGAAGGAAGATCTTTTGTTTTTTTTCTCTAAATCATAAGATTGGGGTGAGGGTGGCATAATGGAGGTGTATTTTTGAAAAATTAATATATTCATGGCTTAATTTAAAAAGTAAGTTACATAATTTAGATACTTAAGAAAGTAAGTTAGGTGAGTAGCTAAGTAAATTATTTTAATTTTATTGGGTTGAGGGTGCTACAAAAGCTAGAAAAGGATATTAAATTTTTTATTTTGTTCTATTTCTCAAGGTTGTCAGATGATTATTGATTTACGACATCTGAAACCAAAAAGCAGAGTAACTTCCACGTTGGTGCTTCACGTAGATTACAATTCATGTGGCAATTCAATTTGACTAATTAATTATTAATTAATTAATTTTCTTTATTCACATGCCAAGACTAAAATTAACATCTATTAATTTTTTAAAAAATATTATTTGGCAAAAATTAACTTCCATCAATTAAAGTCAAATGAGAACTCTATTTAACACGAATGGTATATTATCTTTACCATTCAACCGTATATAAATTAGTAACTAATTTCTATTTTAATTTTATTTCTCCGAGTAATATTTTGATTAAATTAATATTTTATATAAACGATGAGTACTTACTACATTTCGATTGACTGTGTAGGAATTAATTGTTAATATCTATAAATTATAAAAGTTAGTTGCTAATTTTTATAATGATGAATTTATACGATTTTGATTTTATTTTTAAATTATAGCCAAATTAAAATAATATTTTAACCAGTAAAATAAATATATAGATATTTATTATATTTTAAATAAATATAATTTAATCATATTTAAACATATAAAAATTAGCATTTAGCTAACTGTCAGCTTTTACAGGTTACAAAAGCAGCTGATAATTTTTATATATTTTAGAAGCTATTTGGTAATTTTACAGTAATATTGAATTAATGATATTTTTGGAATAAAATGATGAGAGAGACACCGATTTAATTTTTTAGGAAAAAAGAACATCAATCTAATATTTCTGACCTTTGTTATTTCTACCCAATATTATTTATATATATACAAAATATCGACAGTCTGCAGGCAACCATAAACCAGGCAATAGATTAAAAATTTGCTTGACAGGGAAGCTTAAGCTCACCGTCGCATCATGGTACCCACTTTTTACTCTTAGGAACGCCTGCCTCCGCCATTTGTAACAGCAGGGCGGTAACGACATCGCCTGCGAACGGGGCGGTGTTCTTGCTTCCAACATCGACTTGGTATCGCCTGTCCGTTTTAGGCGGTTTCGTATCGGGCACCGGAGTATGACAGCAGCGGTATGAGGAGCTCCGCGGTGGCAGCGGAGGCGGCGGAAGAGGAAGAGTTTTACGAGTCGTTGGATCGAATCCTCTCGTCTTCCTGCTCTTCTACCTCCGCCTCCGACGACGACGCCGATCGCCTCCGACGACGACGCGGTCCCCCCTTTGCGACCAGCTCGTATGATGTTTGGATTTCCGACCTGTCCTCCGTGGAGGAGCGCCGCCGGCGGCTTTTCCACCAGCTGGGACTATCCGGACACCTTTCCCTCGCCCGGACTCATCCCCCCGCCGATGCCGGTGGGCCTACGGAAACGGTCGTGGAGGTTAATCCACCCCGCCACGCGCATGATGGGATCCCCAAACCGTCCTCCCCCACCGGTGTTGTAATATTCAGATCCAGATCAGATGGCTCCGCTGGCCCTAATCGTGTGGAGATGGAGCCGCCGAAGCGGCGTGCGATTTCGTTTGGATCCGCGACGGCGGCCAAAGCTAAAAGGTCTTGGTTGCTGGAAGGCGGAAAGCACAAGAAATTCGGCGGCGGAGATCAGCAGCTTTGCACGATCAGGAATCTTGACGACGGGACGGAGTTCGTGGTGAAAGAGGTGACGGAGGATGGGATGTGGAACAAGTTGAAGGAGATACGGACCGGGCAGCAGTTCACGATGGAGGAATTCGAGGTGTGGGTCGGCCAGTCCCCAATCGTACAGGAGTTAATGCGGAGACAAAGCGTAGAGGATCGCGGTAGCGGCGGCGGCAACGACGAGGACTGTGATTCTGGGCTCGTCAATGGTGGGTCAAAGTCAGGCACAGGCAATTCGGATGACTCGAAGTCTAAGATAAAGGGCGGCTGGCTAAAGACCGTCAAAAACATGGCGAGCACTGTGATCGGCGGAGTACGCCACCACCAGCGGGAAAGACGGAGTAGTGATGAGAAAGACACATCGCCCGAAAAGGTAGGGAGGAGGTCGAGCTCCGCAACTGATGATAGTTTGGATGCGCCGCCTTCGCTCCATCATGTCCCAGAGCGGATCAAGGTCCGACAGCATGGAAAAGCCTGCAAGGAGCTAACTGGTCTGTACATCAATCAAGAGGTTAAGGCCCATAATGGTGCAATCTGGAGCATCAAATTTAGCTTGGATGCACGATACCTTGCGAGTGGAGGTGAGGACTGTGTCGTTCATGTTTGGGAGGTGGCTGAGTTGAATAGGAATGAGGAGTTGGCAGAGGAAAAGATGGGGGAGAATGACAATTGCTATCCCTTTGTGCCTCTAATTGGTAATAGATCCCTAGAACCTGCAGAGACAGTGAACTGTGGAGACGGCAGTCATCGGGTTAGTAAGAGAAGGTTAAGGGCCCTTAGCAGAGGGAAATCTATGAGCTCAGAACACTTGATGATGCCAGAGCATGTTTTTGCTCTATCAGAGAAGCCTACCTGCACCTTCACAGGGCATACAGCAGATGTCCTTGATGTTTCCTGGTCCAAATCTCAGGTGATCTCCTTTTTCTTTGATCTATCTAAAACAGGTTTATTTAGTTTTGTTTTGACTGTAACGGTGTTCACTTGCCAGCCCCATCTTGGTGAGAGTTCCCTGCTAAATCTTAGCTGCACTATTTTTTTTTCCTTTTTCATATAATGAAGTCTTGAAACACATACAAATCTTGGAGTAGAACTGATGTGTGACGCTTTGTTGTTTGAGATATGCAATAGTACAGAAATCTATAAATCATGCTTCAGTTCTGTTAAAGAACATCCTCAACTGTGTATTTACGCTTTAATATCCTACACCACTACCAAGTGATCAAGTCAGCGAAGTCTGAATAATGCAGGCTCTAGTTGCCAGCACATAATACAGTGGTTGAAAATAAGGATACATTACATATGAATAATAGGGGATGATCTATTATATGAATTTTCAGCATATTCTCGTCTTATGTTTAGATTTGAGTATGCACTTGTCTGAAAAACCATGTATTTGGAAAGATCCATCATAGTTACAGTTAATAACTTTGACTGAAAAATGTTGCTGAATTCTCTGACTTGTTCTGTTTGACTTACAATTGTTGGATGGATAACCTGACAGAGTACTATGCTATAAGTAATTTTGTTGTTTATTTTGGAAATATCACGCTGAGACTAAGCTAATAGATAACTCATATTTTAATCTTTCTTAGATTCAGCTTCAAAACATGTTGCTTTATGCAGTGGTTTTGCTTTATGAAAAGTGTGTATCTACTGCGGGAGTTGTCCTAGAGGTTTTATATGAAATATATAATATATAACTACTTATGCATGCAGTACCTGATATCATCTTCAATGGACAAAACAGTCAGATTGTGGCACGTGTCAGATAGTTCTTGTTTGAAAATATTTACCCACACTGACTATGGTGAGAAAATGCTTGCTCTGCTTTTCTTGAATTGTTCTTCATTTATGATCTATTGCTAATTAATGACAATTATTTTGAACCTGCTTTGGTTTAGTGACCTGCATTCAGTTTAATCCCATAGATGACCGATATTTCATCAGTGGATCCCTAGATAAGAAAGCCCGCATTTGGAGCATTCCAAATAGGCAAATAGTTGCTTGGAATGACCTCCATGAAATGGTCACTGCTGCCTGCTTTACACCCAATGGGCAGGTTTGAATTTAGAAGAATATTAAAATTGTCATGGATTAATTAATCAAAATTAATTGTCTCCTGGCATTGTAGACTGCACTAGTGGGTACTCATAAGGGTAGTTGCCACCTGTTTGACACATCAGGTGCGATCCTTACTGAAGATCTTGATGAGCTTTTAGCTTTTTAGTTGCTGCTGGACTTTTGCACGATTCTCCTTTTCATTCTTTTCACTATGATCTTCTTTTAAATACTATCTAGAGAATAAGCTGCACATCAAAAGCCAGATTTACTTACAAGCGAAGAAAAGGAGGTCCAGGCAAAAGAAAATTACTGGCTTTGAGGTACTTGTGCATTATATGTAAAGTTCAGCGCAGAAAATTTTCACTTCATGCTTTTTATTTATGGATGAAAATTTTATCAATTATTACCATATCCCTTTTATTCTGATAAGATTACTGAACAGTTTGTTCCAGGAAGTTCTTCAGAGGTTCTTATCACATCAGCAGACTCGAGAATTCGTGCAGTTAATGGGGTTGATCTAATTCACAAGTTTAAAGGTAATATTGGCAGTGATTAATGAATTCTTATATTGTCGTTTCTTGATGCTGTAGATAACCATTAATGCAAAGTGAACAAAATAAATCATATTAGATTGACTCGACAACCTCAAAATTGTTGGAAAAGGAGTATAGCATGAAGAAAATTGACTGAAAAATAATCAATAAATAAAAATTGGCTAGAAGGACAAAGAGGACTACATTAGTTATGGACCATTGCAAAATGGTAAAATGTTTGCATTTAAAAAAGCTTGTTGCAGGTGTTGACTTTATTGACAGGGATTTTAATATGCCTCCTTGACAGATGATTTTTAGCGATGTGATTGAATAATCCATTCTACTTTCTGACGATGAGTATCTAAACTTAAGCTCCCTTGCCTAGAGACTAGAATATGGTACAAACTTCAAAAAATGTGGAACCGCCACATCAGCGGCCCTCCTAGAGCCGGTCCCACGGATATGAAGGGAGGTAAATGCATGTACACAGGTGGAAAGTGCATGGCGGAGACGTTAACCCCAGGCAGTGACACCGCCTTTCTACCATGCCATCTTTGATTGGAAAGCTAAATACACAATCAGTGACTTGTTTGAACCTGAGAAGAAAAGGCACCTTTAGGGGAAGGAGATGACAGTAATTTATCGCTCTCCAACAAGGTGGTGATAGAAGATAGTGCATGCCGACTGATTATAATTTCAACATAGTGAGACTTAATTGTTTGTAATTGCTCCTCTCTTTCTAGAAATTTCTTAAAGTAATTAGACTACTTTGAGGGTTTTAAACGTACCTAGACACATATGACAGAATGGTTAGAATCCAAGTACTATTTACTCTTCTTCACAATTGTTAAAAGTGTAGTATTACATCACCTTTATATAGATTAGAAAATACATAAAAAAAAAATTGTAACCTAGCAAAGCTTATCTAAATTTCATATAAAAATTGATTTTACCACATTTTTCTCATTTTCTTAAACTAATCAAATCCCAAATCAAATGTCCAAATAAGACCATACATTTACATTGATTTTCAAGATAATTTTTTGATTCTCTTGACTCTTGCTTATGTTTGGCTCCCTTTTTGACCTAGCCTTCAATCAACTATACTTTCATTTTTGGATATGTTCCTTTTTTTTTAAATGCAATCTTACTGAAAAAAAATGATAATAATAAAATGATCTCGTCATTATCACTGCTATGTTGAGAACAAATAAGAATTAATCTGCATATTGTGGGGTGAAAATAATATATACCATGCGTGTTTCAAAAATTCATACACATGCCCATCTAATAGACAATAATCTAAATAGTTATTTCATTCTTTGTCATTGCAAGGTTAGTTTTTGGTGGTTCTTGCACAAACTCTTCTAGGTCTCAGATCCTTTCTCAATAGAAATCACCTTTTTTATTAAGATAATATTTCTGTCAGTTGGTTATAACGTGTTTGTTTGGGCATGGTTTAAAATCTCTTAGCATATTGAAATAGTCGAAATGTATCATTCTGATAAATTATCGAAACTCAATACCAGTCGGCTCCTATGTCAAGTTAGCATATCATGTTAATACTCAACACCCCTTTACATGCTAAAATTGAGATAATGTTATTTTTTTATAGTTTGTCTTTATATAAGATAATGTCCAAATTGTAACATTCCAAATGGAAAACAAATAATGAACTTAACTCTATATAGTTGTTTATCTTTTTTTTTTCATCTCTTTCATCCCATCTCTAATTTATCACCGGCACTATATATCAAAATATCGGTACAACACCGAAACAGTATTGTTCTGATCAAAGACCAAAACATCGGCATGGTTCAAAATTTCGAACCCCTAGTTTAGGGAGAAGAGTAGGTAGTTTTACTTTCTAGGCCTGGACTTGGTTATTATTATTATTTTTAAATTTTCCTGTTCAGTCTTTATGGGCTATTTTGGCTTATGGAAATGGCATTTCTTTTTCTTTAGTTGTTAGATTTGGAAATTTGCATGTGTTGACCCCTCCAGTACTGTCATTGGCGGAAAGCCTTCCGTGCTTGATTGCCTTTTTTAGAGTGCAGAGTCAAAATGAAGTTCAAATGTTTGAACCAATTAGTTGATCACGGATAAGCTAAGGTGGGCATACCAAACTTATCACCCCCAATTGGCTGCACTATTTGATTCTCTGAAATGAACTTCTCATTCAAGAAACTTTGGAGGAGTTAAGTATAATTAAGGGGTTATTTATAATATATTGTATTCGTCAATAATATACAAAAGTAGAGAAGCCTACTTTGGTGGGAAAATTTTCCTTTAACAACTGTTTTTGTTAAGCTGCTGACTAAGTTAATTTTATAATTGACTTCTAAAACATATTCAATGTTTTGTTTTCAAGAAGTGCCAATTCTGAGTGTGATGAAAATTTCTGATTCAACGGATACTTGTTCTCTTCCAGGTTTTCGTAACACAAGCAGCCAAATCTCAGCCTCCATGACTGCAAATGGGAAGTATGTTATCTGTGCTAGTGAGGACTCCCACGTTTACATGTGGAGATACGATGCTCATTCTCAACCAAACAAGAGAAAAAGTGTAGTAGATTCTACCGAGTCTTATGAGCGCTTCCACTGTCAGAATGTGACTGTGGCTGTTGCATTACCAACCCTCAGTAGAGCTTCGTCAGGATCGTCTGTGGGTCACAGCAATCCACAAATCTATGAGAGTCTAGTTCACCAAGTTGCCCGCACAAACTCCAGTAGCTCACATGATCTGGATACTTGGCCTGAGGAGAACACACCAAACGATGAGCCTTTCCCTGGAAACAACAGCAGGGAACTCTGCCATGGTTTCCTGCAGCCGCAAAGCAGGTCAGCTTGGGGAATGGTGATTGTGACTGCTGGAAGAAGGGGTGAAATAAAAATCTATCAAAATTATGGCTTACCACAATGTGTGTCAAGGCATTTGGTATACTGAATTTGACGATTTGAAGTTGGAGTAAGCAAGAATAGCCAGTTGTTGGTTACTCCAATTTTGCAGTTGGGTCGTGGATAGATAGTTGCATGGCGAGAAATTTCAGTTTTTTTTCCCGGCTTGATTCTCACTCCCAACGTTCTTTTATCCATTCTTTTCACCTAATATTTGATTAAGCAAAACACACACACACACACCTTGTAGGTCGAGTGCAAAGTGTATGTAATTCTTGTTGTTATTCAGAGTTCCAAATTGAATTATTTCATTTCTCAATTTGTATGTTTTCAAGACGGTCAAAAAGCCAGAATTCTGGTTGATATAGTGAATCTTTTTTGTTTCCACTTGTGTTCAACATCAGATTACGTATTGAAAGCTGGCAATCTCACTGACAATGTTCCTAGCAAACGCCTATTTGTTGTTTGTTGAAATGAGTATCTGCAAAAAAAATGATACTATAACGCAGGAACTTTTCATGACATGATTTTACGAACGTATTCTAGGGGGAACTTAGGATGTCAAGTCGTAGGGACAACTCAGGGTGTTGAGCTCTATAGGAGGCTCTAGAATCTGAGTTGAATAAGGGACTGATCACATGAAATGGTGCCACATAAAGTTAAATCTGTTGACTTGGAATGGGATCACGCTGACTTGAGATGGAAAAAAAAAATAAAACTTTATTGGCTAATCTAGTCTCACAAAATTTTTTTACCGGTTTTTAGGATAAATCAGGAAGCGCGCCGCGCTCAACATTTTTTAGTTCCGCGTCCCATTTAAAAGAAATTTTTTTATAAATATAACTAAGAATCAACTATAGATGTCTAAATGACGACCTAAATATCTTCTCATAGCACCATACCCCAGGAACATGACTTGAAATGAGATCATTATCTACTGGTATCAATAATAAATTAAAGTAAATCTCCCTCGATCTCATCCTCTCACTTGATCTCTTTCCTTTCAGGCAGAATACATGACACTTTTGTCAATCAAATTAAATGTACGGAAAGAACTAGAGCTTCCGAGGAGCTTTGACGTACATAAAAGTATCAATAATTGATCAAACGGCCTATTTAATTGTGTAATTCTTAAAAGATGGATTTAACTTTTAGTTTTCTCAAAAAAAAAAACATATTAAATTTTTATTTTACCTCTCTTGTCAGTTATTATGATGCTGTATTTAAAGAAGAATATCATAATGGTGTTGGATTTCAAATAATAGTATCACGGTTGCTAATTTTAAAATTTATATAATATCAAAATGGTACTGATTATTGTTCTTTGAAACTCAATGTAATGTTATTTTTTAAATGCAACGTTATAGTAGTTGAGAAAAAGATAAAATGAAAAAACAAGTAAGTTTTTTGGAAATATATAAATTAGACGCGTCTACGATTTTAAATGCGCTTTTTTTTTGTGGGGTGTCAATTGACGTATAAGTATCGTAAGTAGTGTATGAATGAGCATCTAGTGATGCACGCTGTCCATGTGCGCGTGCCTGTGTGCGCACGCACATCCCTGCGTATTAGTCGGTTCATGCACACGTGTGAGTGTGCATGCATGCGCGCGTGTATGTGTGCACGTAGTATGGCATGCATGTGAATAATGTAGGAATATGACTGTATGCTGGTCGGTGGCATAGCGCTATTGAAAAGTGACGTCCTTCCTCGCCCTTGACCGCTATTGAGAAGGACCTTTGGTATATGTAAACTATTGTGAGTATTGTATAAAACTTCAATTTAAGTAGGTTGTTCTTCAATTAAGTAGGCTGTTCTTTCAGTAAGAAGGTTGAATTAAGTAGGTTGTTCTGATTTAAAACTTCAATTTGAGTAGGTTTCTAGTTTTGATTTTAAGATTACTTTATGTAGGTTTGTTAACGACCGGCTAGAAGAGGATGAATAGTTTCCACAATAAAAATAAACAAAATTCTCTTTCTTAAATTTTACAGCTTTATTAACACTTACATAAAAAGTAATACAAATTAATTAAAAGAAGAAGAGGCACAGAAGGGTTACTTAGTTTGCAATCAGAGGATTACTAATTCAAAGAAATTGAACCTCACTAAACAATCTTCTTCAAGTGGAGAAGCCTCTTACGCCAGTCAAATCTTACAACTACAAAGCCAAACTGAATTAGAAGTGTTTACAAGTATTGTTTTAAACTACTGGAACTAGGGTTGTATTTATAGCTCTGGTCGAGACACCTGGAAGGGTTCCACATGCCTGGAGGGGATAAAATTTTATCCTCGTCGCAACAGAACGTGTCACGTCAAGTTTGGCTGAATTTTCAGGTTTGGGCGCCCAGAGGGGTTCCGAGCGCCCGGAAGTTGACTTTTGGGTCTGGGTCTTCTGCTTTGGTTCCGCTCACTTAGGTCCGAATCTTCCACTCTGGCTTTGCTCACTTGGGTGATTTTGGCTATCCGGAATAAGGCTCACCCGAACCCATTTTTTGGCCTTCGAGCAGTCTTCCGCTCCGGCTTCTCGTCCCTCGAAAACACTGCACGCCTCCTTCTCGTCCGCTAGTGTACTCTTCCGCGGCACTTCGTCCCTCAGACGCACTAAGCCCGTCGACTCTCTTCCATGCCGTCCTTCTCGCTAGTTGCATCTTTCGCTCGACTTCCTGTGCTCCTAAGTTTCTGTACACTTAGACACAAGGGTTAAAAATACAATAGGACCTAACTTGACTTAGTTGATCACATCAAAACTACCACGAGGTACTTACACTCTAAACATTTTAGGGATGCATTTTTCTTCTTTCTATATCTCACCGGTGAGTCTCGCATTGTAGAGAGCCTCAAGAATGTTTGTGTTCAGTTCTCGACTCTTTTCAAGTTTGACTATCTGTTGCCTTACTTTAGTCAGCACAGGTTTTACAGAGTACGGTCAAAGTGAACAGTTTTATCTTCTCTCTTAGCTAGTTATGGTTCTACCGATGTATACTTCGAAAAGGACTTTTGATATAGAAATAAAATAAAAATAGAGCACTAAAGGTTTAGAGAAGTGTATTTAAGAAACCATACAAACTAAGTACCGGTGATTTTATACAACAAAAAATATGTACATAAAAGGCTTTAAAAAACTTACATATGATAGAGCTTATACAAACTACTTATAAGCTTAGAGAGAAAATGGAGAAGAGAAGAGGTGTGGAAGGAGATGGAGAGAGCTCTTACCCTTCTATCTTGCTCTTGCTTGCTTCCTTTTGCTGGAGAGATAAGAGAGAATCTTGTTATTGTTATCTGACATCATGGGTGACATTTTTGTAGGAGTAGTGTTATCTGACATCTTGGCACGTTTCTGTAGAAGTGGTGCTACCTGACATATTGGCTGACGTTTCTGTAAAGGTATTGTCTGAGTTCCATTATGATAATTAAGTTTGTTTCTTCAACTAATCCCATAGAAGGTGGTAAGGTGGAAGTAGATGTTGTCATAGAGGGAGTTTTATTTTTGTTTTATTTTTCAAACCAGGCTATATTTTTCTTTTGGTAGAATTGGCAGAGGTTTGAGTGTTGGGTGGAGTAGGAGAACGGGAAGAATTCTGTTTCGAAGTTTTTTTGCCAATAATTTTTTTCAATAAAAGTTTCTCCAACCAAAGTATATTCTAAGGGTTCTTGGTAAGGATCCCAAAGCC
>JBBMJZ010006024.1:0-11719 GCA_037833815.1 Zingiber zerumbet | reverse complement strand
TTTTTAAATTAAAATAAATGAAATATAAAATTAATTAGATAATTTTATTAGGGTTTAATAAAGTCTCTTTAGATTTTATTAATCATAACTAGGAGTTAATTAAAATAATTAATCTAAGTTTAGTTTAAAAAAATCCAAAATCCGACACCACTCGTGAGCTCGCGCGACTTCAGCGCTACCGCGGGATTGCGCGACCCCTCAACCATGGCCGGGGGAGGTTGAGGCCGCGGGGATCACGTGACTACTCTGGCGCTACCGCAGTAGTCATGCGACCCCTCTACAGCGGCCGCAAGGTCGCGCGATGCCTCCGCGGCGGCAGTGAAAAGGTTATGCAACCCCTCCGATGCAGCCACGGGGTCGCGCAACACGTTGAAGCTGTTACGGGTTTGGTGCTAGGGTCGTGTCGGTGCCGGTCGCAGTGCGAAACAAGACGCTTCGCCTGTCTCGACACGGCACTTTAAATCATGTTTTAGAAGGAACAGAAAAAAGAACAAAATAATGAAAGAACAAAGTTATAGAGGAGAGATGACAATTTCTCTAAATGAAGAAGGTTCTGCAATTGAAGGAATAAATCCATCTAAAATACCTCTTCCACTTGGCCCCATGGATAGATATCCATCGGCAATTGCTCCAGAAAAATGTAGGTTCAAGTGGGAGTAAATTGCTTTGCTAAAAAAATATAAATGAGGCTCTTTGCAAAAAGAGAACTCAACAAATTCAACCATATGTTGGGAGATGGGTTTATGAAAATAGAATCTCATTCAATGTTGTTGATAATGATAGCTTCAAGCAACTAATGAAGGCAGTGAGTCAATTTGAACCAGGATTCAAGCCTCCAACCCAATATCTACTTAGGAAACCACTATTAAAAGCTGAAGTTGAAAGAACAAAACAACTGTTGAAGAAACATGAAGAAGAATGAGAAAAGAATAGGTGCTCCATCATGACAGATGCATGGAGTGATAGAAAAAGAAGAAGCATTTTAAATTTACATGTTAATTGCGAGGGTACTACATTGTTAAAGTCTAAGGAGTCTTCAGGTGAGGCACATACGGCTAAATTTATTTTCGAGTATGTTGACAAGTGTGTTAAACAAATAAGAACTCAAAATATTGTTCAGATTGTAACAGATAATGCCAACAATATGTCTGTAACTAAATTGATGAGAGAAAAGAGACTTGGGATCTTTTAGAGTTAATGTGCAACTTACACTGTTAATCTCATGCTTGAAAGTATTGGCAAGTTTCCACGATATAAAAAGGTTATTGAGCAATTCAAGTCTTTTACCATTTTCGTTTATGCTCACCAAAAGACTGTCATTGATGAGAAGTTTCATGAAAAAGAGACATAATTCTGCCAAAAGTTACTAGGTTTGCATCAAATTTCCTCACATTGTAAAGTTTGATTGAAAAAAATCAAGTTTAAGGGTCAAGAAGTGATATATGGGAGAAATGTAAATGGTCAAAAACAAGTAAAGGGAAATTAGCTTACTCTACTGTGATGAGAATGAGTATTTGGAATGGTGTGACACTGTAAAAAGACAGCCTAGTGGACGAAGCTCCCGCCATGCGGATCCCAGGGAATGATCCATTGTACGGAGCCTTACCCTGCTTTTTGCAAGAAACTGTTTCCAAGATTCGAACTCGTGACCTTTAGGTCACAAAGCAACAACTTTATCAAGGTGTGACACTGTGTTTAAAAATATTTGCTCCTTTAGTAAGAGTTCTTCGATTGGTAGATGGAGATAGAAAGTCATCAATAGAGTTTCTATATGGGGAGCTTCTTTAAGCTAAAGAAGATATCAAGGTGGTCCTAAATAATGTGAAATCAAATTATCAGCCTATCATAGCGATTATTGAGTCAAAAATGAAGGATAGACTTGATACATCATTGCATACCACCGTCTTTTTGTTGAATCCCTATTTTTACTATAAAGATAGTTCTATTGCTCTTTCTCAGGAGGTCGCGATGGGGATTTTTGAATGCATAGAAATTTTGCATGCCAATAAGTTGGATATACAAGATAAAATTATTAACCATGAATTTGCAAAATATAGATACCAAATTGGGTTATTTGGAAAAACATTGCCAGTAAAAGCATTTGAAAAAAAATAATGATACATTTGATCCATGCGCATAGTGGAGTATATACGGTGCTCACACACCCAACTTGCTAAGAGTGGCATTGAGGATACTTTTATTAACTACAAGTGCTTTTGGGTGTGAAAGAAATTGAAGTGCATTTGAAGGAGTAAGTTTTAAATTTTAAGTATTTAATTAATGTAAAATATTAATTTTTAAAGTTTATATTAATGTTACTAACTATAACATTTACTCTCTTTTTTTTATATTCATACAAAGAAAAGAAATATGTTAGATGTCAACAGGTTGAACAATATAGTATTTGTCCAATTTAATGCTAGACTGTTGAACAAACAAAAAAGAGAAAGAAAGAAATGTCGATGTTCTCTTGCAAAAGATGCTTCAAATGCACAAGGTTGGATTATGGATGGTGAGGAAGGATATGAAGTTGAACTAGGTTTTGGGCTCATATGACAAATGGTTGATGAAGTAGAGCAGATGAAAATCTACAACTCCGAAGAAGCTCTAGAGTGAGAGAACTTTACGAGGATGATTTTGCATCCGAAGAAGAAAGGGATCACAATGATAATATTGAGTTTATGTCCGATGCGGAACAAGTTGTTGAAAATTATGGAGAAGAAGTAAAATAAATTAGATATTGAGTTTGTGTCCAATGACATTTTATTAGTTGTGTAATTTTGAACTCATTTTAAATTTGATGTTATTGTGTTATAGTTATAATATGTGATTTATTATATAAATTATGCTAATACCGAGGAATCCGCCTAGCGTGCCTAGTCCCCGCCTAGGCGGCCTAGGCGCACTAGCGCCGGTCTCGCGTCCGACTAGCGCCTAGTAAATTTTAGAACCTTGTTGATACTTAATGCATGCTTGTTACAATGTTTACTAAATTATTTTAAGGTGTAGGCTGTATATCTTTGTTTTAATAAATTGTGTACTTTAGAGTATAGAAGAAAACAAGGAAAACTGTAAATAAAAAACTTTGAATTCCATGATATACTCTAGAAGTTTAGCACTGTTATCTTGAGCCTGTTTTTTAGTGGAACCTAGGATAACATACTCGATATCACTGTCGTTTACATTAATTAGTTTACAAGATTTATACCCCAAATCCCTCAATCTAGATTGCATATTGTCCAAAAGAAATAAGCAAGAATGATACACGAGAATAAGCAATTTGAAGAAAACAAGGGGAATTTAAATTTAAAAGCAGTCAACACCATGATATACTTTAGATATTTAACGCTGCTATTTAATGATTATTGACATTTTCATAACTAGTTCACACAATTGATTTCACAAATTTCTCAATCTGAAATACCATATACATGAAATGCAATAAGTAAAAATGATGCCAAATCCAAGAACTAACCATTGGTTATATTATGCATTGGGATATAAGCACGTGGTTATTGTTGTTTTAGATACTAGTTTCCAGATGTTTTGGTGTGTTTCAGAGGTACAATATAAAGACAGACTAGCCGCCGTAAAAGAGACCCAATTATTTTAAACAGACTTACCTGAAATTGATATCATGCTTCAATGATGTAAAATCAGGAATTCTGTTATTGAAATGAACCGTCAAGGTTCTCCAGTTTACCCGTCTTGTTGATGGTTTAGAACTAGGTGAATGTGGAGAAATAGGACCCTAAAAAACAACAAAAATAGCATAGCTTTAGAAAAACATATAATAATATGTTAATCAAGAAGTTAAAAAAAAAACAAAAAGCATGGAGAGCCAGTAAAGATATAGCTAAATGTATGAATGCACAATAATGTTAAGTATGGAATCTACGAGTTAAAAAATTGTACACTTTGTGAGAAAGCTTAACAAAAACCTGCATCTGATGAACTACCAACGCCATTGCACCTTCTTCCGATTCACATATCAATCATCAATGGCCACGGGAGTTCCAGTACAGAACTGAAGGTTTCGAGGTCAATAAGCATGTTTGCTTAAGGATTAAGTAGAAAAGATAGAAAAAACAATGACACCATGATAAATTATATCTTCATCATTCCAAAGAACAAAAGGTTGTCAACAAAAAGCCTGCGCTTTGCTAGCGTGCAAGGTAAGCAAAAACTAATTTCTTACTAGAAGCATCCACAGAGAAAGCATGGATGATAAAATTACCATCAAAAGCAACTTATGTTTGCAATCCGAGAAAAGGAAACTCGATCATTTTAAAGACTGATGGGGAAAAAATATGTCGGAATTTTTACCCAGGTTTGCAAAAAGATGATAAACTAACAAAAACAGGTACAAAATGGATCACAGTTGAATAAAAAAAATAGTCGACGGAGGGAAATGGAGAAGGAAGGAGAGAAGACGAACAGAGAGAAACTTTTACTCAGACCCGACTCTAGACGACGGTCGGCCTACGGCGTCGTTCTCCCCCTCGATGGGAGATACGCGAGAGAAAACTGGATGTAGATAAGAAGACGAGGAGGAGGAGGACGACGATGAGAAGAAGAGGATCGGACGGTGAAGGAAGAGAAGAGGGAGCGGGAGGGAACTTGGATTAGGTTTTGTTTGTTGATGGAGATCGGAAGCTTTAAGAGGAGAATAAAGATAATTCCAAAAACAAAATGCACGGGGTAAAGATAATATATTATAAAATTTTATTGTCTATGTTTTTTTTTTTTAAATTCAAGTATGTATTTTTTTTTAAGGTCCCAACCAACGTTCTTAGATTTGTAATCACTGCACTGCAGTCTCAGACAAGCACTCCACTTGTAATAATACCTAATGTGCATTGTAATTTTATATTTATTAAATTATGCATCTTTTTCTCTTAATATCCTACACTTTTAATAATACCTATGGTACGGTGTTTAAAAAAATGCACAATAAAAAAGATGGATTATGATACTATTAAAATAAAATTATGACACATATACTCTAAATCAAAATGTCTTCGTCAAAGTTATTAAACCATCGCCTATATTAATGGTCCAAAATTTGATCGCATTCTAAAAAATTATTTTCATTTTACACACAATCGTTGCATGCTTTTCCACCTTGAACTCTTATTTTTGTGACTTAAAATTCAAATGCAGTCATATAGCGGGGAAACATCTAAATTTATATCCCAACTAAAACTTTTCGCCATTAAAATCATATCACATACTACGTAGTCCTACTACATCAATGACATGTAATTTTTTTTTTGTTGCCTTCTACGAATCTATATATGTGTCGTAATTTTATTTTAATATTATCATAATCCATATTTTTCGTTGTGTATTTTTTTTTAACACTTCACTTCTTGTCTCTCTTCTCTGTTTTTAGGGATAAGAGGGACTTCAGTGAGTCTTAGTAAAAATAATTCTAAGTTTGTGTAATTCTATCTTATTGATGCACTCTATTTTATCATATTCAATCAACACAGACACAGGTTCTTAAGGCTCTCATTCTAAAAATGTCAAAGTTCATTAAATATGAACACTATAAGATCATTAGTATGCTTTTACTAATTGTCTTTAAGTTGATTGAAATCAAATCAAATTAAATTAAATCAAGACTAATACATTCTTAGGAACCTGATAGTTATAATCATAGCATTTAACCTTGGTTCGATATCCTTATTAGTATAATATTGTTTTTGGGAGAAAAAAATAGTCTGGAGTACTTTTGACACAAACTTATTAATAGACTTAGGCTAATCAAATTCAAAAAAAGGTAGATCCGCTACCTTAGCGGCCCCCCTAGTGTCGGCCCCACGGATATGGAGGGAGGTTCATACAGATACACAGGCCATAGGCGCATAGCGGAGTAAACCACAGGTCGTCAGTTCCTGAGAATCAACCCCTGGCCATTACCCCAGAGATACCATGCGTCCACCGTCTGCGCTACGCCCTGGGGACTAGGCTCATCGTATTCAAGTAATGATGTGCGTAGGTTATATGTATTTCTAGATATTATTTGACATACAATCACTTGCATTTTCTATATATGACTTATGTTATTTCACTCCTTTTCATTTATCGGCATAATTACTCTTGTTTGTTGGGAGATTTGTTTTTTCTTGATTTTCACTTTCAGGACGCGGTTGAGAGCTTAAATGGACAGAAAATCCATCGAAGCGGCTTTGGACAAGAAGAAAGACAGAACACTGGAGCTCACTACTTCGAGGCATGGCTCGTGTCCACCAGATGCGACCGTGCAATGTATCTTGCGTCCAGAGAACATCGGAGCTCACTGCTTCGAGGCACGACCAGTGTCCACTAGACACGGTCGTGCCGTGTATTTTACATCGAGAGAACACACTGGAGCCACCAGGCCCGGCCCAGAGGCCGGGCGATCCTGGGCGTCTGCCCAGGGCCCAATATTTTGGGGGGCCCAAAAATTTATAAATAAGTAATATATTTATATATATATTTATTTAGGATTAGGAATTAGGTCAAGTTTTTAACTTACTTTTGCTTTTGCATCTGCCGACTTTGCTTTTCTTTTGCATCTGCCGGCTGTTGCTCCACGAATCATCCTCGCTGCAAAATCATCCCTGCTGCTCGGCTGCTCCTTTGGCGAAATCGCTGCGAGACTGCATCTCTCTCCTACTCTCCTTCACCTCCGTCGGCCGGTGGCTGCTGCTTCGAGCCCGTCGGAGGGTCGTGCGACCGCGACAGGGAGGGGCAGCAGCCAGCAGGGAGTCCAGGGACCCTCTCCGCCGGTACTCGGCTCTCCCCTGGCCTGCGGCCCTGCCGAAAATGCACCGTCCCCGCACGAGGCGTACTACTCGGCGCACCGAGCGGCGTCGGAGGAGCTGAAGAAGAAAACGTCGCTTCCCTACCGTCGCCAGGGCCTATTCAGCTGCTCGCCTGCTCCTCTGAGTCCTCTCCTCTAGCGAATCGCTCCGGCTCAGTGCTCACGACTGCACTTCCTGAGAGCCTCTCTGTTGCGACTTGCGAGCCGACGATTGCGCCATCTACATATCTATTCATCTTCAGATTCTACACAGTGCTGGATTTTTTGGTTAGAAATTTTACTATATTAGAAAAAAAAAAAATTAGGGCATATTTTATCATTTTACCCAGGGCCTCTTGAATGTTAGGACCGGGGCTGAACTCGCTTATCCCAAATATCCCTCATCGTGAGCCCCATAGTGAAATGAATAAAATAAATCATGATGACAACGACATCTCTAGACAGAAAGGGTTTTATTCCCTAAGGGTTTGCTTCCTCGAGAATTCACTGACTATACTCATGGGACAAGTGATTTGAATATTATGAAAGTTAAGCGGTGGAAAGAAAAATCTTCTAGTTTAATTAAATGTCGATTAAAAAACCATAGATTTGAGAGGAAAGTGTGCGAGCAAAATTTAAAAATAAAATCATCTGAAGGAATTTTGTAAAAACGTAACAATTTAAAAGATACATGTTCTATATCACCTTACCAAATGTTCTATTATATGGAGGGAAAAAAATTACGCCTATAACTGAAGCATTTTTTTTTAAACCACAGCAATATCTAAATTAGGTAGACGTTGCGTGACCAAGTCAAGTAATCACACGGCATGCCTTGTGAAGAGAATAGAAAAAATTAAAGCACCTTTATGAAATACGGAAGAATCAATTTAATCGAATAGTCAATGGCCACATGGTTGGCTGGGATACGTGAAATCTATTCGTTCAGTAATACATGTGCATGCTCAAATCATTTGTTGCATGGAATAAGGATATCATATAATGCTAGATTTCAAATATAATTGCTGCTTGTGATTTGTTGTATCATTATTAATTCAATCTCATCGTCTAGATCCACATGCATCTATCACATGTGTAATATTCGAGCTAGTGTTTAAGTTGTCTCTTTTTTAAATTAGGAGGCACCCATTTTACATTAACTAGTACTATGGAAAAGAGACAGGAGGAGGAATCAGTTGACTGGAGCCATGTTACTGATTCGCGAGACGTTAATCATGAAACCTTATTCTACGATACATCAAGGCTATTTTATCACGAGTTCGAGACTTGGTACGTAATACAGATGAGTCTAGCTATAGAGAGAAATGGGTTGCCGCTGTATAGAAGATGTTGTTAAACATAATTACGTATTAATTAAAGCGACAATGATCATACCTCCAAAATCTGAGCAGGAACTAATCGCTTAAGGTGCTTAGGAGTTAGCTGATAGGTGTCGATGAGTCAGTCATGTGCCGGTCTGCACGGAACGACTATGTCATTCCAAGACCAATGCTATGGAGGAATTCTGCCTCTCTTGTTCAGATTTTATTCTTGGCTTGTCCTAAACGCGCAAAGAGAGAACTAATGAGAATATCTGGATTCAGATCGATCGATTATGCAGTTTGTGCTTTGGGGTATAATCTGAACAAGAGAGATTGCAATTTGAGAAATTTTAAAACGTACTGTAGAAGGAAAGAAGCCAAGTTGGGCTTCAAAGACTATCAATGTTAGACAGAGTGACTTTGGCACCATCAGTGTTCTCAGCCATCCCAAGCTACACAACGATAGATATCATAGCAGTGAGATAACCAAGTAAAATTTGCAATGAACTTGAAAGATGTGGACAGGAAATTTCGCATGGAGAGATACTGCCCAAGCACACTTAGTTTTGGATTCTGATGCAATCCGATGTATACATCAGTGCTGGTACGATGGCACCATAGGAAGAAGAAAAATGCATATGATTAGTTGGGACAAATCAGTGGTGATCAAATGCCTAGAACTGCAAAACACAACGTTAATGGAAAACAACTATATACATGTTTCTCTCTAATTAGCAAACCAGAGTCCCATATGGGCACAGGTTCTTTTATATATATATATATATATATATAATTTTGGATTTCAAAATTTTGCTTTTAATTATGCTATTGGAATTTTCTTAAAATATCAAATTAAAATTAAAATTATTTTTGATACAGAATGGCAAACCGTGCTTTTTTTTTCTTCGCTCACTTACATTTTTAATTACTTCTAAAACAAAATTGATGTTTTTTATTTTTTTAAAAAAATAAGAAATTTGTTTATATCTTCTCAGTTTTAACGAGACGCGTCGCCTCAATTCATGTATGTTTTCCTCGCCTCTTTCGTATTTTCAACTTCTTCGAGCCCGACGCTCGAACACCTCCGCGTGGGTTTCGATCGGCGAATCCTTCCGCCGAAACCCTAATACACGGATTCATCGGAGCATTCTGCAGCCGCGAACATAATCGACGGATTGATCGCGAACAATTGCAGAATCAGAAGAGAAGAGATCCTTCGTACCATTCCCAATCTATTCCTCTTTTTGTTATTATTATTATTATTTACTTGCATTGTAATCGCTCCCCTGGACCGGTGACGAAGGAGACTAATCGTCATCTTTTTCTGGAGATAAGAATTTCATGTAAGAGATATATTCCGGAGAAGTCTGGAGATTTTCCGTGCTAGAACAAGTAGATCTCGTCTTGGATTTAGGTCTGCTGGTTTCAGGAAGTGAGGATTTGCAGATTTTGATTCATTTGATGATAGGATTTTGTAAAGGGTCGGGGAGATGAGTGGGTCTACCTTCCGGAGGGAGGGACGATGGCTGCAGCGTCATTGGGTCTTCGGTCGGGAAGCTACGGATCATTGCATCAACAGCTACAGGATGGTGCTTTTCCGGCAACTCAACCAATCCTACTTCGAAGGGCTGCAAGATCCTTTTCCGGCGTACGAGAAAGGGAGAAGGTCTTGCCTAGGATTTACAAGTTTGTTGGGAGGAGGAAGGTCGGAATTCTACTGATGCTCATGATTTCAGCTGCATTACTGTCGTTTGTTTCGGTTATTAGTAGAGGTTAGTTACTATTTTCGGTATTTCTAGGCATGAATTTGTTATTGAATTGTAGGTAGGTCATTTCATTCATAAATAATATCAATTACACCACACTTCCGTGAATTTGATGCTGAATTGTACTAGGTTATTTCATTCGTGAGTAATATATAGTGAATATGCTTCTATGAGTTTATGAATTTTCTAGTGAATTGAAGGTATGTTATTTCAATCATGATTCATATCTAGTAAATTATACTTCTATAAGTTTGGAACTTTGGATGGATTCTTATTGTCCTAGTAGAACAGTATAATCTTTTCAATCTTTTGTTATGCCATATTCTAATTTCCCATTCTCTTTTGATCATTTATGGGTTAAAATTTAGTATTAGACAAGTTGACCAATACAAATTTGCTTGTACTTATTTTAGAGGCATAACCCAACTGAATTTTAGATCAAGACTTGACAGAGAGCTCAACATTTTTGTTAGGTGTGTCATATCAGGTAGTGTTCCATTTGGAGCAGTGTCCTCTTGATTGTTGTAGAAGTTTGCACTAAATTTATATTTTTCAGGAGCTATAGTCATCGGCGGTATCAGTATGAGTTGTGGATTGTGTATCCTGATAAAATTTCTTCATCATGAGTTTCTATTAGATGAATAACATCTTCCATCATGCTAATTTAAATTACCGACAAATCCCATAACCCCGATACAATAACAATAACCAAGCATTTATCCCACTAAGTTGGGTCGGCTATATAGATCCTCCTGTGTCATTGGACTCGATACTCTATTATATCCTTATCTATATTTAAATGAATTTTATCATATATTATTATTGCTAACCAAGTCTTATTTGGTCTCTCTTTCTCAATTAATGTGTGTATTTGCTATAATCTCTCATCGCCTAAGTAGGGAATTTATTTGTCACCAAAGTATTTGTTTAGACTATCTTAAACGCATTTCTTGGAGTTTTCCCTCGGGCATAACTCCTACTTTTTCTCTAATGTTCTTATTTCTTATCATGTTGATTCTCGCATATCCTCATTTCCACCTTAACATTATCATCTATACAACTCTCATCTTCTACTCATGTGCCCAATTCATAGCCCAGCATTCAGATTCATATAACAAAGCATGTCTAATCGTCGTTTTGTAAAACTTCCCTTTAAATTTTAGAGGTATCTTACGATCACAAAAAACATTTGGCACCTCCATTGCAGCCATCCTCCTTGTATCCTATGTGAAACATCTCCATCAACCCTTCCATCCTTTTACAAAATCCAAATCTTGGATATTGAAAAAAAAAGGTTGCTTTTTTGAGTGCAGTGTTCTTTCATGTATCATCCTTGTAGTTCTAAATATGTTTCCTTTATATTGTTTTCAGTTTTGATATAAACCCCTACTAAACCTTCTTGTCTGCAGCTTTGATATATTAGTTTTTTCATTATGCATCATCATGGTATATGATAAACTTGTGTTGCTATTTTAGATGAAGATTCGTTATTAGGCGCTACAACACATATGCATTCGGAAAATCCTTCAAGAAAAAGTTTCAACTCCCCATTTATTGTTCCACTTGAAGAGTCCTCAACTAGACATAGTACAAATCATATTTCTCTTCCCTCTCATCATGGAACACAACATCCTTGTGAAAAATTCCCTGTTCCTTCTCCACCAATGGATAAGAGGCACACTGGTCCACGTCGTAAGTGATGATCTCTTAGCTATATGCTTAACAACTTTTGGATTATCTATTATACTAACTTCTCTATCACACTGACTATCTCATGTGTGTTTTGCAGCATGTCCTGTTTGTTACATTCCTGTAGAGCAGGCTCTGTTTCGCATGCCATA
>JBBMJZ010006010.1:0-11719 GCA_037833815.1 Zingiber zerumbet | reverse complement strand
CAATTAAATAAGCTCAATATCGCATATTGACTCATTTAAGCATGGTCATGCATTCTTGTGTCCTACTAATCAAGGGGCCCACAGATATCGCTTCCGTCATATGGAAGGATAGATCTCATCTATATCACTCACATCCCTCCACATAACTTATTGCATACCCAGTGACCAACTTTATGTTCCACCCTGTTACAGGTGACGTTTGTCGATATTAAAGTATACAACTCCTTATGTAGGGAACCGTAACAACTTCAAGTGTAAGGACTATTTATATTAATAGTCATATATGAGAATATTTATGACACTCATATAATGATCCATGAAATATTCTCATGGCAGGTCATTCAGTACATATTCTCTCATATATATCCATGTGTCTACCTGATATCTCATATTCATGACTTGTGAGATTAAGTCATCCATTGACCTACATGCTAGTCTCAACGTATTAATATTGTTCTTGTATATTAATGATTGACTATGAATAGTTAAGAGTAGTGTTCTATATATCCACAATATTTCACTATCAATTCAACCAATTAATATGTTGTAGACTAGAACCTACTACCCTATGATATTATTATACTTATTTATTTAGCACTGAACTGAAGTAAATATAATAACTAACTTTACCTTTTATTAATAAGTGAAATATGATAAAAAAAAAAAAAAGTCTTCTTGTTAATCATCTTATAGTTGGTACTGGGGCTAATACTAACAATGTTGGCCAAGTATTCACTTAAAGATAATGATTGGTTGAGGTGCATGTACAACATAAAGGAAAAATGGGCTTTACTATATGGACAGTTGATCCTGTCCGAAAGTCAATGAGATGGAAAGCTGGGGATGTGACGTTCCCACTGACTGGCCATAGACTTCGCTCTGCACTGTAAAAAAGATGGCGTCAGTGCCGAGCTAGGGAAAGGGTCCCCGGCGTTGGCCCTCCGACACTCAAGTCAGTCATTGACGATGATGTAGAAGACAGAGCAACAAGAATGAACATTGTAGCGCAAGTAATGTATATCATGTACCTCCACTAATGCTTGGATCCCCCTTTATATAGAGTTCCTGTAGCGAGCATGCATGCTTCCCCATGCAGCACACTTCCTCAAGTTTTCCTGAAAAGACTTGTCAGTAAAGTGTCCCTAACACAATACCTTAACAAACCAAGCATATATCTGATGTGACAGTGGAAGCTTCCATCGTACGATCTCCTTGCCGACCATGCTTGGTGTTAGTGGCACTAACTCCCAAACGGATATCGAGAGACCACACAATGGGTCCATCGCTAGGCCGAGCGGGTTAACCGCTCGGCTAGAACTTCGCTATGCCTGTGTCTTGCCCACTCAGCCGAAATTCCACTGTGCCTGTGTCTTGTCCACTTGGCTGGAACTCCACTATGCCTATGTGTCGTCTGCTCGGCCAGCACTCCGCTGCACCTATACCGAGTCATGTTGCTAGGCTGAGCGAGGTAGCTGCTCGACCGGGATTCTGCATATCTTCTCCTCCTCCCTTTGGTGTCAAACACCTCATTGAGCATCGGCTGTTTGACGCGCCTTCTCGAGTCAAAGGTAGGATCCGAATGGAACCTTCTCCCCTGGTTGAGGGCCTGATCTGCCGACCGGCCAATACGATTCTCATTCGTTTGGCCATATGATACCAGAACGTTGACTGCCTTGACTTTGAGCTCCCTCATGGCAACTAACCCCTGTAGGGTAGGCCCCTCCTTATCACCGCATCAACGACAAATGTTTTGTGTGGATATGACTACAACCCAAAGAAGTGAGAGCATGAATAGTATTATAAAAAAGTATATCACTTATAAGCACAAATTTTTAGACTTCTTCAATCACTTCCAAAGACTCTTTGATAATCGTCGATATGAGGAATTAAAAGTTGATTTCAGATCAAGTACAACTGTTCCATATTTAATGTTTCCAATTGAGATTTTAAAGCATGCTAGTGAAATTTATACTCCTGAGGTATACAAGTATTTTCAACAAGAATGGTGCCTCTCTCATGATTCTAGTCTTGAATTTATGAGGATGCTGATACATTTATAAAATATAAAGTTACTCCTCACAAAAAGAGACACCAACATATAGTTACACTTGATAAAAAGTCTGAAAAAATTGAGCGTAGTTGCAGAAAATATGAATTTGCTGAAATTTTGTGTTCTTATATTCTAAAAATATTTACGTGGAATAATATCATGAAGATCCCAAGTCAGTATGTACTGAAACGGTGGACAAGAAAAGTAAAAATTGGATTTTTTTGGATTTAATGATTCAATGCCAACAATGTTAGTTTGTATCCAAAAGTACTTCAAAACATGCGATACAAAGATTTGTGTGGGTTGAATGTTCAGTTGGTTACCAAGGCAGTAGAAAGAGATGACACTTACAAGGTTGTTAAAGATGTTATGTTGAGCTTGTGTAAGATGGTGGATGATAAGTTGCAAGCTAATGAATCTAATATCCAACAATCAAAAGTGAGCCAAGAATCTTGGGAATTTGATTATGGTGATAGGAAATCTACGAGAGTGAAAGGAATTAAAACCAAGAAGAAAACAATCTCAGGTAAAAGGTTGAAAGGTGGGTTAGAGAAGACTTCAAAGAAAAGAAAAGCATCGAGTAAAACAAATCAAACTTCAACAATTGTAATGGTTTCTACTCCATAACTTCCAAATTTTTATTTATTTGGTATTATTTGTTGTTGAATTTGAACAACTTAAATCAGTCTCTTTTTTTTTGTATATACAGGGTGTAGATCAAACCATTTCCAGCATGACCATCGTACAATGTGACCGGATCAATCAGCAAGTTGGTATCTATTTAACTTATGTTAATCTAAGAAAACTTATGTTATAACTATCTAAAACTGTATTTTATTTTTTTTTATTTTAGCCTATAAATTCTGTGCTAATAATTGGTAGCTCCGTTGATAGTGTTAGTATGACTGAGACTCAATTCCCACCATTATTGGCATCACAACTTTCTTAGGAATTTATTTTTAATACAAGTTTACAATCTTTCATTAGATGACCTAATTTAATACAAACTCCGTTGATAATGCTTTAGTATTATGTTATAGGTGCATCAACCATCTCATCTTGGTTATTTTTCAACAAATTACCTAGAATAATGCTACAAAAGGTATGGTTGTTTTTTTCCTTCGGTTTGGTGATTAAAGTGTGTATGTAATGCTATAATTTAAAGTATTGTGCATTTTGTAGGTTTTTGTAAAATTTGGAAGCTGGAGATTTTTTATGGGCTGGATTTTGTGAAAACTTATGGATGAAGAATCAAAATCGTGGTGGAGCTAGTTTGAGTTTACTTCTTTAGTTTAACACTAAAGTTCATGTTGATTTGTTTGTAAAGATTTGGTTTGGTTGTCAAGATTTTAGTGTGAATGTATTGACGTGGAATGTGCATTTGATCTTGTGATGATATTATTTTATGGTGATAAGTGGATGAGATTTAGTGTATGGCTGGCATTCAGTTTCTCCACTCCTGAATTAATCTGCCCTCCCCTTTATTGTTTATTATTTTTTGTTTGTTTTTATCAAAGTCAGAAACTTATGTGCAGAAGCAAGAAAGGAAAGGGCGTGGTTGTCAAATATGCGTAACATTATGATATCTCAGTGTGTTCCAACAATTACTTGTATCACTTCAATAATCTTGTGCTTTGGATCCTCTCAATTTGAAGTGGATTTGCTAAGTGGGTTTCAACTAAAATTGGAAACACCACATTGAACAATGGCTTGTTCTAACATGCATTATAAGTAATTCTGGTTATAATTACATGCTTCGTCGAAGAAAATATGGTGAGCTTAATTATGTAGTTACACAGATCTGGATTGGAAACTTCACCAATCTCTCGTAATCCCTTTATGAGTTTGAGCTAAATGTTCTTTCAAGTGAGTAATCCCTCCATTCAATATATGATGACAAAATTTGCACCGAACAGATTTTTCCCCTTCATTTTAATAACAATACTTTCAATCAATATCTTTTTTTAATTTTTTTTTGACAAATTTATAGGCATTGCAAATTCTAACTAGACAATCAAAATCTTAGAAAAATAAAAGAAAAATCAGAACAAAGAATTAATTAATTAGAAACAAATCAACAAAAAAATGGGAATCAATCCAGGGCATCTAGATCGATCCAAGGAATTGGATTGATCTTGTGATCGATCTAGATGCCCTGGATCGATCGAGTGATTGATCCTTCGCCTCTGCCCTACATTATCGACGGTCACGATTCGACTCGTCTTTGCCCTAGCTATTGTGTAAGCAATGAGTGATCGATCCTTTGCCTCTGCCCTACCTTCTCAACGGTCACGATTCGACTCGCCTTTGCCCTAGCTATTGTGTAAGCAATTTGCAATTATAGCGCCCGCTATGGGCCGCTAGGTCATGATAGCGCACGCTATGTGCACTATCGACGCTTTTGTCCCGAATAGCATGGGCTATTCAGGACAATCGCTAATCGGCGAACGCTCTACAGCGTTTGTTGATCGTAGCACACGATAGCGCGCTATGTAGCGCTATTCGCCGCTATTGAAAACCCTGATGCAGATTTCTAGGGAAGGGTCTATTGTACACAACCTTACATGCTTTGCAAGAGGTTGTTTTTGAGACTCGAGCCAGTGACCTCTTGCTCACACGCTTTGCAAGAGGCTATTTCTGAGACTCGAGCCAGTGACCTCTTGCTCACACGACAATAATTTTACCATTGCGTCAAGTCTCCCCTTCATTGATTGTTTGGTATTACGCTCCATAAATTATTCAAAATTGTGCTGGTAGATGTTGATTGTTTGTTTTTTGACATAGTTAGTAGAGTTCTTCAAGATTGTTACCATATATAAGAGGTCTATATGATGGTAGCAATTTTTGAATTGTACAAGATTAGTTTGTGCTTTGACTATGGTTGGGTGTGCACAATCAATCTAAGCTCCTTGTTCTGTTGCTTTTTCTACTGGATCAGTGACTGAGTGGGCATATTTCTTACGAGGGATGGAAAACAAGAAAGAAATAAAGTGATAAAAAATTTCTCAGCGTCACTTTTTCTTTGTTTCCTTTGGTAGAAATGAGGTAGGGAAAGAAAAGATAGGGGAAATTTTCCCCAGGTTTCCTTATGCTGCTTCTATTTGATCTGGATGGAAAATTCACTTATGCAATGGAGTTCAAATCCGAACTTTACAAAAATTTAGCTGGTTCCTTCCTTTGTAACCAATGCTAGGATTTTTGGTTGCATATGACATCTGCCTTAGGCGAATGATGCCTTGACAGTGGTCAATCTGGCATTTAACATAACTAGAATGCGAAATCTGAAGTTAGGTTTTCTGAGAGAAAATATATACATTCATGACAAGAAAAATGAATTTACAGTAGCTTATTAGCTTCTCTTGTGCTTGACAATTGGCCACGATACACCTTTAGGAACATTTTTAATATCTTTGGTGCAGTTTGAAGCTGTAAATTGTTAAAGCCAACACCATGTTTCTAATATAAGTGGGCATAAAGCCATAGAATCATTCACTATGTTGATATACACAGATACTTAAAATCATGCTACAAAAATTTGCTGGCCTTTGGCAATTTCTCTCAAATCGGTAACTGATTTCTCTGTTGAATATTGATTAATTTGTGTACTAATGTGATCCCTCTTGCAGGAGTTCGTCAGCAAAATGAGCAGCGCTGTGAGCAAGAAATAAATGATATTAAACGGAGAATAGAGTCTGGTAACGTTCAACCTGATGCATCACTATTCAAATTTTCTGAAGAGGCCCTTGACGAGCAGAAGCATTGCATTAGAATTGCTGATGAAAAGGTGGCTTTGGCCACTCAAGCATATGATATGGTACATGCCCTATTCTTTATGGCCTCACATAATGTAATTATTCACATTGGTAATAGCAGGGTCTCAAGCTTTTGTTATACAACCACCAAACATTAAGTAGTTTAATTTCTGTTATAGAAATTGTACAGCCTTAGTGCAATTGTATTTACTTATTTTGAGAATAAAATCATGAAAATGGTGGTCAATAGTAGTTGACATTCTGAAATGTATTGTTTCGGTCGTCGATTAATTATAGTACTATGTTGGCATGGGTAATTGTTATTGCATTGACACAATTTCATTGGCTCCAAGTTAGGCGGGGTTGTCTTGGTTGATACCATCTAGAACTGAAACACTGACAGCCTATATACTGAATCCACAGGGAGAGAGAGAAATGCTCATATCTCGAGAAGCTCTCCTTTGTTTATCTCAGTAGAGAGGATTCAAAATCCCTCTCTGATGATTTTTTTTCTTCTCTAAGATCCTATCCACCTAATGAAGTGGATTTGGTACTCATGGGAGTGAGCTGGATATATATACCTAATGCCAGGTCTCTACTTATATTTGTCAAACCATTTTCTTATGCTGCTCTTAAATTATTTTTGCCAAGTTAATGGTTGGTCTCTGCTTCCTAACAAGTTTAGTTGTGTGTAACATTTTTGGCTGAAAAATTAGCCAAGGCTTTTCATTAATTTTTTTTAGTTGGCCGAGGTAAGTGCTGGTACACCAGCTGCAATCTGCTTTTTTATCATGCTTTTTTTCTTCTTTTTTGCCATATTTAGCAGTTTAGGTGAGTATTATTTATTCTTTTCCGTGGCTTTGACTAGGTAATTAGTATCATCCTCTGTTCTGATCTCAGTTTCACTCTAGGTGGATGCTCACATCCAACAACTTGATCAATATTTGAGAAAGATTGAAGAAATTCGGCGAGGTGGCTAACTAAAATTTTGTTTTGCATGTGCTAAAGTTTGCATGTCTAAACTAGCAAATGCGTTACTATTTTCTTATATTTTGATTGGTAGAACGAGAACTTGCAGCAGCTGCTGCTGCTGCAGGTGCCTCAAATGCTGAGGGTAACACAAGATCTGGAAGGGGTGAAGGTGGCCGAGGGGGTCGTAAAAAGTATTCCATGTTTGGCTATTTTTTATCTTTCATAAATTAATCAAATTTACAATTTCAAACATTTGCTTGATGCTGCTTGTCTGGCCACAGATCATGGTTAGCAGCTGAACAACCAGCGATCGAGTTGGAGTTGCCTGTGGATCCGAACGAGCCCAGATACTGTGTCTGCCACCAAGTTAGCTACGGCAACATGGTTGCTTGTGACAACCCCAGTGTATGCTATCCTTGTCCTTCTTTCCAAGCTCTTAGTAATTTGCAGTGGTTCGATCTACAACTGCATATTGTTTTACTGTAGTGCCAGATAGAATGGTTTCATTTTGAGTGTGTTGGGCTCAAAGAGCATCCCAAGGGCAAATGGTACTGTCCCAACTGTGTTGGACTGCAAAAGCGCCGCAAAGGCAAGTGAACGGTTAGTTTTGCCACTTCGAAACAGCTTGAGGTCATGGATGGGTTAACTTATATAGGAATCGATTGGCTTTTGGTAACCTCCACCTTTTGTACAGGGCCCCCAATTAGCCATTTCAAAGACAACTTTATGGTTTATGTTTCAATTTGTGAATTTACTATCTTTTTGTTAGAAGATAACTTTAAACTTTTGATTTGGACCCATTTTTTTGTTTTCTTTACAATCTTAGTAAGTTATAGGATATAGTTTGGAAGAAGAGTATGTCGTCAGTTGTGACCCAGCTCTTTATGTTGTCTTTGAGAGCAATAAAACAACTTCAACTTAACTATTTGTATCTAGACGTATGATTTGTACGAGATGATGTTTAATTTTCTGGATCATGTATGCTTGCGTTCGGAGTAGCCAATGTATCGGATTAACAAAAGATTTTTATATGCTTCTACTTGATGATAAGAAAGCGAACAAGTGAGCTCTTTGCCACTTAAGGGTATTAGAAAGTTTGTTTTTGATTCAGAAATAGTCATTTGTCTAAAACTCTTTGATGGCCATATAATCGTCATACAAGTTATATAGAAGTGGAAATGGTTACCTTGAAGCTTTAATAGGGCAAATGGTCTTGTTTTGTTTTTCATTTTATTTTCAATATAATAAAAGAGAAAATTTTTGGTGCAATAGTAAAGTTGTTTTCATAGCATTTTGAAGTAACGGGTTTGAATTGTGGTAATAGCAAAATGCACAGTGAAGTGGCGGACAATAAATCCAATGCAATCTAATCTTTCTTTTAGATCTGTATTGACTGGAGTTTTATGCATCAGGTTGTTCTTTTATATTATTTTCGGTATAAAATGCTGGTGAGGGTCTAACAGATGTCACTCCTTGTAACTCGCAAGCTATGAAAGTGGCTTATTTTGTCCATCTTATCTTGACATGAAAACGCCTTTCAAAGTGATCTCTTGTTTGATCTTTTTTATAAGTTTAAAATAATATTATGTAATAGGGTTTTGACTAATTTTTTTTTGTTTTTTTTTAATGATTTTTGTTTGTTGAACTAGACAAAAAAAAGTAAAAGATGGGCTTCTTGCAAGTTCCAAATTATGTGTTGCTTATTGATTTTGACATTGAAATATCCATCAAGGGAGTTGTCAAAACTTTTCAATAGCCCCATGCAACTTATACAACTCATGCAAAAGTCAAGGGATACTTTTAAATCTTTGAAAACAAATGTGCGCCTTTGACTTTTTAAATCTAAAATGACCATCAATGAGTTTTGCCCATAACTTTGATAGTTATTTTAAGATTTTGTTAATGGTTTTAAAGAATTCGAGCTATTTTATAAGGATGAGCTATTGCCTAATAAATGCTTTAATAAATGTTTCAATGGGTTGTTAAGCCGAAAAACTCAGGGAGTTAGATGTAAGATCTAATTTGCAAGTCAACAAATTATAAGTCGTCAATTTTGACTGGACTCGGAGGATTGATCTGTCTTATCAAATAATTTATATAGATTGAGTTAAAATTTTATAAACTCATTTTAAAGTAGGTTCAAGCGAACCGAACCATCTAGGCTCGTAATTTGTGTTGGTCGGTGTGCAAGTTGAAAAAAAAATTAAAATTAAAAATTAAAGTGAAAAATTTTAATGTACTAGTAGGTCTGATCTACTTAAATCACAACTCAAACTTAAGGTTTCAATCTTTTTTTATATATTTTTTTTTGATAGACTCGTGGATTCATATGTCCAATCTATAATATATCTTGGATTAGATAGAAGATTTTTTTGGTCCGTCCTACCCTCACCAGATGATAGATTTCTGATTGGTCGGCCACCATAGATTGATCTGTTTAACTGCACAAACTACAAGCTATAATGATCACCATAGATTTGGTAGGATAGAAGCGTATCTAGTCGATTCATCCGTGTATGTTGTTGTTGTTTTTATAGTTAAGCTAAACGACAATAGTTGCATCATTGCCTTTATATATTCAGTTTAAAATATAATTATTATATATTGTTTATAAAATTCTTATTGCTTTTTCACATCTAGTTCTTTATAATTAACAGAATGTTGTCGGTAAATATTGTGCAAACTCATTGTCACGAAGAACACAGAGAAAAAGATTGAAAAACATTACTCAAAAGAGAACAAATAGTATATTTTTTTTGAGCTATGAACAAGTAGATAAAACTAAAAAATCAGAGGACCACCATATCATGATGATCTCTCAAGACCTTTTATATATTTATATATAAAGTTTTTCATTTGGAATAAAAAAAATAAACACACCTGATGTAATAAAAAGAATGAGTAAGTGCATACTCATATGCATGTCATTAGCAAAAAAAATACACACATTAGAAAGAATAAGGCCACATGAAATACACTGAAATTATATATATATATATATATATAAAATAACATCTTAAATGACATATCCGTAAGTAAAAATAATAATAATAATAAAATAATAAAATAGAATACACGATCACCGCGATGGTTGTTCATCTAAGGTGAGCAATATAGTATTCATTTATATATCTACTCTCCGACTCATTCCCACATTATATTTCCAGAGCTGAGATGATTCAAGATGTTTGGAATCACTTGGGGTACCTCAAGTGATCAGGCGTCTCGAGTCATCTCAGTTGCAGAATTTGATTTCAAAATTTTTCAATAACACACTATACTTTCATCCTTTTATTATTTTTTTTTAAAAAATCTTCCTTTAAAAATAGATCCGCTATCTTAATGACCCCCTAGTGTCGATCCTACAGATATGGAGGGAGGTAAATACAAATACATAGGTGTTAAGCGCATGATGGGGTGACCACAAGTCATCAATTCTGAGGAATCGAGCCATGACTATTACGCTAGAGATGTCATGTGCCTATCATGTGTGCTATGTCGTGAGGAAAAAAAATCTTCCTCTAAGATTCGACGGATGTTGAGCCACCTAGCCACTTGATCTTATCGTGCAACGATCTCGGTCGCTCGATCGAGGCAGTTGGCAGACTGCTAGGCCACACCCCACGGCCGCAAGGCCTAGCAACTAGGCTAAGAGGCCAAAGTGATCAGTGTCCATGCCAAGCTACCAAGGTGACTCGGTCAATTGATCAGGACGATTGTGCGACTAGACGATTAGGGTGACCACATGATTAGGCCACACTAAGTAGTCCGGCTAGCCCCATGATCCTTTGTTCCTATTGTATTGTTTTTAATAAAGTGTCCATTGTAGTAGGAGCTATAACAGCTTTTTATATGGGTAAAATTTTAAAATTACTAAATCACCTAGAATAGTTTATAAATGATTAAATCATGTACTCACTTCTATTTTCGCTCCTATTATTATTCCTAGTCAATTGATTTTTTTAGCAATCGAATCGATTTTTTTAACCAGTTTTAATCGATTCGTATTCAAAAAATCACTACTCTCAATATATTATGTCAAACTAATTTTTGATAGCATTTTTACAATCAGTATAATTAGATAAACACATAAAAATTTATTTCATGTCATTCCAAGGTCTTTATGTCCATCAGTCGATGATATGGGTTATGATAAGACAGCCTGACAAATGATGTAGAAGTCATGGGTGAGTGGATAAGTAATAGGATATAGGATGACCAAATAAAGGCTTTTTGTAAGTGCTCGATCAGGCAAAGCCCAACTGAGCTCAAAGGCATTTAGCCTTATACAACTTTCAATATATTACCGGTCAAATGAAGCCCGAGCGAGCCTCAATGTGCTTATATGCGCTCAGCTGAGTAAAGTCCACTCGAGCATAAAGGCATTTAGCCCTATACAGTTTTCAATATATTACTAGTCAAATGAAGGCCGAGAGAGTATTAATGTGCTTATATGCGCTCAGCCGGATAAAGCCCGGTCCAGCGTAAAGGCATTTAGCCCTATACAACTTTCAACGTTACTAGTCAAATGAAGGTCGAGCGAGCATCAATGTGCTTATATGCGCTAGACCAGGTAAAGTCCGGTCGAGCATAAAGGCATTTAGCCTTATACAGCTTTCAGTATCTTACCGGTCAAATGAAGGTGGAGCAAGCATCAATGTGCTTATATGCGCTCGGTCGGGCAATGCCCGGTCAAGCATAAAGGCATTTAGCCTTATATAGCTTTCAGTATATTAGCAGTCAAATGAAAGTCGAGCGAGCATCAATGTGTTTATATGCACTCGACCGAGCGAAACCCGGTCAAGCATAAAGGCATTTAGCCTTATATAGCTTTCAGTATATTATCAGTTGAGTGAAGGCCGAGCGAGCACTAATGTACTCACATACGTTCGGTCGGACAAAGCCCGACTGAGATAAAAGGTGCTCATCCTTATAAAGTTTATAG
>JBBMJZ010006001.1:0-11720 GCA_037833815.1 Zingiber zerumbet | reverse complement strand
ACATTACATTACAAATTTAATTACATTATAATTTCAATTACATTACACCCAACCAAACGTAGCCTAAATGACTTAGAAAATAGGTTTAAATATGCTAACTTAAATGGATTTTTGAATATTAAAAAGCAAAGATCTGCAATTATGTCTCAAGTTGTCAAGTTCAACCAAACGGGTTGGATTTTTTTTTTTTTTACAAAGGATTTAAGTTAGGATAATATTGTATTATTAATAAAGTTTGTAAAGTATGCAAGTGTAAGATAATTATCAAATTACTATAGGTGAACTAGGTCAAGATTGACCTAATACTTTTGAATCGGAAAAGTCCAACAAGTACAGACAGAAGAGAAGTTCAAGAAAACTTAATAGAGGAGAAATACAAGTAGGTCAACAATAATTAAATAATTAGCGATCCAAGAAGTCTAAATATGCTACAGGGATAAAATATTTGATGATTAGAAGAGTTAGAGTAAATCACTAAATATTTTGATGATTGAAAAAGTCTAAGTAGTTTAAGAGGGACCAAAGATTTAGTACTTCGAGAAGTCATGGTAAATCAAGGATACCATACAAACAAGGAAAAACCATAAAAGGCCCCTTGGCAAATGAGGAAAACTGGGATGTGAAGCCTCTTGACAAAGGAGTACACTTGAAGACAAAGCCTCTTAGTAAATGAGGAAGGCTTGGAGGTGAGACGAGGCAAGGAAGATCTAGAGGTCTCTTGCATATGAGAAAGGCCAAGAGACGGAGTCTCTCAGCACATGAGGAAGACTGAGAGGTGAGGCCTCTTGGCAAGCAAGGAAGACCTTTTGAAAGACATGAAAAACTAGAAGGCAATGACTCTAAATTCTAGATGAGTTGTGAGAGCCAACGAATGACCTGTATTTTGATTTGGGTGAGGACTCGAACAAGAAAAGGGTGTTTCAAGGTTTGAGTCAATGATCTAGTGGATTGGGTGTCAAGACCAATCGACAGAGTGTCAAGATCAATTAACTGATCTGATGAGTTTACTGCAATGTCGACTCAAGATGTTCTGTTCACATTCAAAAGATTTTTGATTTGGAGTGGAGACAAATAAATGTAACTTTTCAGTTAACTAAGGTAAGCTTAGTTGACTCAGTTGTCAACTAAATATCATCTCTGTGCAAATTAGTTGTTCTCTAACTAGGAATCAACTATAGCAATCGAGAGAGTTCAATTGATTGAGGAACGTATTAACTATCAAAGAACTAACATGTGGCAAAAGGCGATTCGCTCGCCCCCAGTATCCCCGTCAACCCATCCTTATGCTAACACAGAGGAGTTAAATCATGGGTGACTACTAGCCATTAGTGCAAATAGCCAAGACATAGGGGAGGTCATGCTCGGTCACGCCGAGCTTCGACCCTAAGACTTCATGTGACAACACCCCATGTCTTAACTATCAAAGAACTAACATGATCGAAAGAACTATCGACTAGAAAAAAGTTGAGTGGATTGAAGTACCTATTACCAAGCACAAGTTTATGTGATCATAAAATCGGTTGAAGACTATAAATAAAGGAGTAAGGGAGCTTGTCAACCAGCAAAAAGGATTGAGAAAAGGGTAGAGACCTTCACATTTTCTTGTCCTTTAAATCTCACTCCACTTGTCAAGATCAATTGGATCTTCGAATTCGAGAGCTTCGAATACTTTTCCTTTGTAGTGATCCAATTCTTGAAATATGTGTTGAGAATATTCCATTCTACTTTTCCAATATAAATTTTATCCCATCAACGTATGATGTGGTGCTAAAGCCCTCTTAAATTGTCATTTATTGATTGAATGGGCTTTTTTTTTTATGGTTAGTCCATCAAGAGTAGCAAGATTTTGATACTATTTGTTGGATCAGCCTTAGAGGGTAGAGGAAGGAGTGGAGGTGGGGGGTAAATATCTAGTTGAAATCACATGCTTTAATGTCAAAGTATGTTAGTTGTTCAATGAAAATATAAAACAACAATTAAGACTCAAGAAGTGCAATCAATTTTACTCAACGACCTATGACTCATCCATAAGTTACTCCGTGGATATTACTATATTTTCATCTTCTCGAATCCTGTCATAGACAAAAAAAAAACCGCTTATATTTCTTCTTGCAATAATAAAAATGATAAACGCAAAGAAGAGAGAGAGAGAATCAAGCTTTGGATGCCGAGTACATATGCTTTTAGAAATTTTTATGAGTTCCACTTGGTTCCATGTTTATATCCTTTAACTCAACTTTCACTTCAGCCTAAAAAATAATTATTCTACACAAAATAATCAGCTAAAAGTCTTGCATCAGCCTTCTACACCACAATGGATATTCCAATTGACTCAATACACTTCCAGTCACCTGAACCAGTGCATTATGTATGTCATCTGAAACCAGAGTTTTTTTTTAAAGAAACACGAGTCTTCCTGTCAGAAAACTAACCAATTGAATTCATCTGACTCAGAACCGAACAAAAATAATCTATTTGCTAATTGCTAGCAAGTCAACTTGAGTTCTCTCTAGTGACTCACATGCTAATAAACTGAATCAAACTATTAGTCGGCTAAATCAGTGACCATACCAATTTCTAAGTTTTACTTGAAATCCAAATTACAAGTTCCGGATCAAACCCAGCACATGAGCCATGCTCAACGCAGGTTTGTGCCGAGTTTGTCATTTCCTAGGATCTGCTTGTACCTGGCCCAACCTTTGGCACAACCTGCCCAACACAACACATTTGTTTGGTGTGACATGTTGCCCATGGCCCAAGTTGTGCCAGACCATACACATTTTGTTTTCCATTCTATTCATTACCCATCACCACACTAGCATGCTACATCAGAATCTCCTGTTTTGAACCTGACCTTCAATAGTTTCCTCATCCACTTCTTCAAATGCACACATTTGCAATCTTTGGAAGCTGCTAATGCAAGTGTCACATAGGTCAATGCTTTGTTTTCTCCGGAAGCGCATCATATTCCTCCGACTGCTCAATGGGTCCGTTCTTGAGGAAAAATCAACTCATTGTACCTTCGCTGTTCATCTGATTATGATTTGAGCAATAAAGAAAATCCAGGAACCATTTTATAAAAATAATAATAAAATTAAATTTATAAATACAACCAGGAAAATATTGAAATGGAGTTTCTGAGATTGAATTGCCTTAATGATATTATAGTCCTATAAGTATGGCTGCAAAGCAGCAGGCAACGGAGAAATGCCACTGAGCTTTCCCAACATGTTATTTGGGATGGAACAATTGAAATTGTACCAAATTATCCACCATAACGGTATTTGAGAACCTCTGGGGGCTCTTCTTCCATAATTCCTGAGCCAGTTGAGTTCAAGTATTCCCGTATCGATGTTTTCCGGTCACTGATGAAGGTATGATCTAAAAAATTGTCATAAGCCAACTCTCCGAGGTTTTTGGCAGCGAGAACACTGCAGAATTGGGTTTATGAAAGCAGTGTTTATGAAATTGCTCACAAATTTATAGATAGCTGAGTATAAAAATATCTAAAGAAATCTAATGAATCCCCACAAGATTCTTTGACAAGCTAAGTGCTGACAAAACTTAAACTGCTCTATCGACCCCAAAGAGTTCTAGCATTCCATGTTTTCCCCCTTAACCAGACAGATAATGTTACAATAAGTTATCAAGAGGAAACACCTGATGACCCAATTCCAAACTAGATCATATTTGTATGATGTATCACATAGGAAATACACAAAAGTAATTACTTACCAGTGCCTAAGATATATCCGACAAGGCAAAATATCATCACGCCATATCTTCTGTATGTTGTATCGTCCATACTGATTGAAAAAAGTGCCCTTGTTACCTGTCAAGGCGATAGTAACATGAGTGTGATAGCTTAAGCAAAAAGGGCATAACACAAGTTGAGGACTTGTTTTTTTCTTATGTAAATGAAGGATGACCTAAATTTAAATAATTTTAATATATTGCATAGCTGAGGCCGCCTTACTCTTCACAAATCCAACAACTCGATGCTAAGGTTATTATAGGCGATTTACAGCAACCTAGGTGCTGTGCAACTCATGGTGCCGCCTCCTCACACATCTTATCAAGTGGTACATCACAGTAGCATCTTCTCCATAGCTACACAATGTCTTCTCTAGTAGTGTGGCCACACAACATCTTATATAGTGTACCCAGTCCACCTCACAGAGAAGGTGATTTTTTTCACGGCCTATGGTGAGCTACGAACTAAGTTTGCAACCAACTTCCATTATTGCAGCCTCTCTAGTTCTCCCATTGCTCACTAAATCATTTGGCCTTGTTAGCTTTGTTCCTGCTAATTTTTCACCACCTTTCCCAAATGCTGTGGGGACCCAAGCTGATGGAAAGAATCTTTTTTGTCCATCACTTCACCCACTTCCTTGATCTGGGCATAGAACCTCCACCTGACATACCCCATTTCATGTCATCAAGATCCTTCATTGTGCTCCTGCTTTCTGATCATAACTGGACGACATGACAACAAATTAACTTGTATGTAACATTAGATTCAATGCTAACATTTATCTAACCATATCATCCCTACATCTAATATGAGGGAAAGAATGTCAAGAACATCAAAACTTATGTGTAAAAAACATCTAATAGAAACTCCACCTAAAATCCCAACTAATTGGTCAAGTTAGAACATATTCCATGAAGGCAAAGCATAATATAAGTTTGGTTCTCTTGTTTTTGTTCTCTCTTAAGGTTGGTGTAAAAGGGAATTAGCACAGTAGAATCATCTGGCAATGCTTGCCAGTTATCATGATAAGTATTCATCTATGGTAGCTGGCAAAAAAATCAAAGAAATTTTCAATAATCACTTATACTTGAATAATAAATGATACAAAATGATAGCTCAAGCTTTCATCTCATACATGACTTGAGTGGTCAGAAGTTGATCATGAAATAGCACCATAAATTGCCAAAGAAGACTACTCTTGAGCATCAACTTTGCACCATGTTGGTTTATTAAGTTACTCACTAGAATAAATCTTCATTACTACAACCCGCTGTGAATTCTCACTTATGAAAATAACAGAGATGACACCTTGTGATGCAATATAACAGTGGTGCAATTACTATTGGCTGTGTTGGTGCAATCTTGCTCTAGGCATTGCTTACTTTTGATGTTTGGCCAAATGAGTTTAAGTTAGGCAATGTTAGTGATCTAACATAAATGTTGAGTAAGCAGGTACGAAGAAAAGTCCAAGGAGATAGTCTTGGCAGAGATTCTGGAGTGTGGCTCTTGGCGGTGAAGTCCCAAAGGTGTGGCCTTTTGGCAAAAGAAGACTTAGCATGACAAAGCCGAAGGAAGCACTTGAAGGAAAGCGCAAGGATGAGGAGCCGTGGACACGGAAGCATCCTAAAGGCGCAAGGCTAATGGAAGATGCTTGAAGGTATAAGTGTAGGCTAAGGGAACGATTCAAGTGTGAAAGCTAATTGCTATATTCTCAGTTTATGAGGTATCAGTCGACTAGTAGTTGTACCAGTCGACTAATATCATATCAGAAACAGAATATAGAGTTGCGGTCAACTACCAGTCGACTGATAAGTGACCGTTACATGGTGACGGCAGAAAATCTCACAAAATCTTAAGTGTCGTTGAAGCCCATCAGTCGACAGATGAATACACCAATCGACTGATGTCAGAAAAACTATAAAAGCTATTCTTGAAGCTTGGAAACTTAACTTTTACTGTTCTAATCAAAAGGCTCTCCAAGTGATCTCCAAGCTGACAGATTCTCAATCTCTTCCTCTTAAGCTCATCTTTCATCTTGTAAGAGGGAGAGATCATCTTGTAAAGGTTTCTCCACCTTCGTTCTTGATTCGAAAAAGGAGAAGATCATAGTGAAGCTTGATCGTGTGTGTGCGGCTTAGATTAGTCATCTCAAGGAGGTGGAGACCAAGTAAATCAAGGAGTTATCATTGCTTTCTTATTACTTCATTATTTCATTTCCATTTTTCTTGCTTCCGCTAACAATTTGTAGGTAGCCAAAAAAAAAAAAAAACGGACACAAAGGTCCCAATAGGCTAAACTATGATAACAGTTGTAAAAACCAAATAGGAACACTCCTATCAATACTGTTATCATAATTAAATGAAGTATCAATACTAATCTGATATTATGTTCACTAATAAAAGCGATTTTCAGGATAATAATGCTAACACATGTATTATTTCCATGGTTGGTTTAAAAATAAAATGATAAGTATTTTGAAAACTTAATTCTGCTTTGATACCATGTACTAATCTTTCATATCTTATCTTAACTAATACAATTAAAACATTACTAGACATATCATCTAAAAACTACAATAAGAGCCTTTGGACAAATCATTATGCAAAGAATAGCAAAGTAGAGAGATTACAGACTTTACTCTTAATTACTATCTTAACTTACTTCATGCCCTTTAAGAAATGTATGCATAACAATAAATAATATATAATTTTGCCTCGATATACTTCCTGTAATTAGTCGAGAGAAGTATTATTTACTTGGAAAATCATTAAAGAAAAAATTATAGATGAGTCAATTTTTCTTTCTCCCATTTTTCTTTCACTTTCTTCTACTGCAATGCATCTACGGCACATCTAGCTCCAAAGACTATGACATCGTTGCCTTTCTTGCTATCAAAGTCAGCTTGATTGACTTATCAATATTTTTTTCTTTAATAGAAGAAAGAAAGAGAAATTGACTTGTCAATAATTTTTTCTTTAATAGGAGAACAGAAGAGAAATTATCTATAAAAGTAAAAAAATAGGAGAAAGGCAATCTCAAGGGTTTTATCATACAACACACACAGATTAAGCAACACGAGCTTTGAATGACGGCAACCATCATTTGATGTTAGGATCAATAATTGAATGGCCAGAATTATTTGAATGATGTGGCATATAACTAGGCGCCTCAAAATTCATGGGATTTAAAAAGTCAAATATGGATTTTCTGCTAGATTTCTAGTTTACAATCAGAATACTAGAATTTCATTACCATGTTATGCCAACATTCAACGTGCTTCAAAAAAGGATGTTGAAATTAATTCAAGTAAGTTTTAATTCTATAAATCCCTTCCACTTGTTTAACTCCTCCAACCATAAGCCAAAAGCACTTAGAAAGTCAATCAAATTGATATTTTAGAGCAACATGATAATACTTAAACTCTCATGCATCATATGAGAGCATTAGTTCTGCTTCTAATAAGGCTAACCCCATAATTTTTCAAGAACAATATTAAATAATTTTTCTAGGATATCTACTATTGAAATTGATCTCTCAATGTGTCAACATGTATATCTAACTTTTTTGAAATTGATCTCTCAATGTGTTTATAAATACATCTAACTTAGCCACTGGGAGTTAGACTTGGAGTAGTGTAATTGGAATTGGAATAGACATGGGTACAATATGTGTATACATCTTGGTTTCTCCAACTCCAACTCACCCCTCTTTGCATTGTTAGTGCTCCATTTGGTGTTTCCTCTCTTCCTCTACCTCCTTAGTGTTTCATCTCCTCTTTGTGACCGCTAGATGAAATTGAAGAATAGGATATTGGATGAGAATCTTTTTCTCTTGGTTGGGTACAAACCAAGATAAGACTTGTTTTGATAGGTACCACTAGATTTGTTTTGGCATAGGGGCCAACATTGTATCCATTTCCATGATGCCAATTGATGCCTATCATCATGTGAACCATGGTCATAGATACAACGTATCACAAAGAAATGGCTATTCAATTTTTGTGGTATCAAGAACCTTGTTGAATATTTGGATGAAAAAAATCCCTATGGTTTGGTTGCCTCTTATAAAGAAAAGGTGCTCCCACTTTTGAGAATGCCCTTATCTGTGTGATGCTGGTGAGGATGCAGTTGTCCTTAAACCATTTTACATAACTAACATCCAAGAGAAGACCTATTCATAGTAACAGATGGATGTACCAAAATCAACGTTAATACTCAATCAACAAGTGAAAAATATGAAGATAACAACAATAAACACACTCTACAATTGCAACTATCTATATAACTTTAAATACCAACATTTGGTAATGATTATGGCAATGACACTATTATCTCTATTATTAATTACCATATTATCTGTATATATTAGTTAATATATCTGTCAATTAGTTTAATTATAGTTTCTTAAGATAGATTCCTAGTTTGTATATAAATATCCCCCACTCTTCAATAAAGATTATCAATTCTTTTTATCTCAAATAACATGTTATCATAGCAACTTCGAAATAAGGGATTCAAAATTAGGGATTTGAAATTAGGGTTCCATCTCCGCCTCTTCTATCTCTCACGTACTTTCATCTCCGCAGTGCGTCACTGTCTCACTGTCGGGTGCATGCGTCTCCACCGCTAGCCACGACCTCCTTGTCGACACTCTTTCCTTCCCTCCTCTGTCCGCGCACGAAGTCGATTGTTGCTCGTTACTGCACCGGTCGCTGTTGCGCCTCCCCTTCCCCGGTGCACAACACACAAGGTTGTTGACCCACTGTCGCACCGGGCACCGACTTTCCTTCCACGATGTTGTCGTCTCAGATTCTGACTACCGAGCAGCCACAGCATCAGCCTATTCCCAGTGATCGCCACCGCTGCTCTCCCGATACACATCATCAGCAGTATCACCAACGTCGCCCAATCTCGACCGCCATCGATCCTTGCCACTAGCCTAAACTTGTCGCCCTTCTTTCCTCAACGCGAGTAGCACCTAAGCGTGCAAACACCTTGAATTGACAATCTAGTATGTGATTTCATGCTACACATATTCCAAGAGACAAGAATACACGATCAATATAGATTTGTCATTAACTATCTTAATGATGACAATCCATGAGAAAGCATCCAACTAGAGTCGATGGTGGATGGAGCATGGGCAAAATTGCTCTAGTACCATGTTAAAACAAGGTTTCCAATGGAAATGAAATTGCTCCTTCAATTAAAACCATGTACATTATATATGATACACCATTTCACATAAGCCCTTAGACACATCATCTATTCACTTATTAGTGTTCTACAATAGTAACCATAAAGGTAGATATGTGATTTAACTTAACAATACCATTTTAGGTATCATTTATAATTACTTTCCAACAATACAAAAGCAAGAAAGACGAGATTTTGAAAAAGTCTCCTAGATTTTACATACATTTTCTAGTTAAATTGTACATCAACATGGTAAAACAACAAAAAACAAGCTGTTAGCCCCAACTATTTTTGGTTGGCTATGAGGGAGTTATCTATTCATTCAATGTTATCTAATCATTCAACTCTATGGAGTCATTATTGCAACTAATATTTCAATCTGTCATGTCACTTCTAATGTTCCAAGATAGTTTTCTATTTGAACATCTATCTCCACATCTCCACCCTAAGTTGATTTCACTGGTGTAATTATGAAACTTATTCATGTAGCAAAAACATGTTCAATTATATTAATGTACTTTACACTATTTTATCATTTATCAGAAATATATCTAACTTCTACTAGGAAATATCATTTTTTTTATTCTTCTCATGCAAGCACAGACGTGTATCTTAGTATTATCTCTAATGCACTATCTTTCATGTAATTACCTATTTCTTAATTTTCCAAGTACGATGACAGTACCAAAATCTTGTAAAAGTTTTCTTTTATTTTACGAGGCACACAGATCACACAAGCTGTTTTCCATTTTAGTACCCAATCCTTATCCAATATAATATCTTCTTATTGAATAATAGATACAAATTCTGTTGCAAAAATTTTGTGTACATCCAACTTATTTATTTCATAGCTTCTTTTTTTATATGTAATTGAGACTATATTTCATATCTTTAGTCTTAGTTTTACTTATTTTAAATCCTTTGATTTCTAAAATTAATCTCCACCAATTGATATTTGTGCTTATTCTGTCTAGGCTCTCATTAATTATAATAAAAATATACCAAAGAGTTTATGTTAGATGTGTCTACTAAGTTCATTTAGTGTCAGCAACAATGGAAAAAGATTTGGACTTTATCTTCTTGATCCATTATGCAAAGATAGTCATAGAAAGAAGTATTTTTACACAATCATATATGAATGACAAGATATCTAGGATATGTATTTTTCCATCTGATGGTTCACAGCTTCACATTACCAAGCTACCCGAGCCCAAGGTAATATAACAAACTGTGAGATCTAAGATTTCTAAACAACAATCACAAATATTTTTTCTGTTCTAGAAAACCAGTGAAACACATATGGCATACAGAAAGTAGTTCTCAGTAATTATAGATAAAAATTAATAACAAACATTCCTGTGTGAAAGCTCTGAACAAAGAACAATAATCCTAATCTTACATTGTTATGTCGTTAAATGTTATTCCCATATAGCAAAGATGAGTATGACATTAGGATAAATATTTCAAAGCCAAAATCATCTTTAATAGGGACCATTTTGTCTAGAAGCTCCATCCTTCAGACAATCAATTGTTTAGCATTTAGAACCTACATCAATAAAAGGGAAATAGCCTTCTACAGGACAGAATCACCACCTTTGCATCTTATATGAAAATATTCTTCATCGCTGTAGCGTGCACAAACCACCTGGAACATTAAATGAATCTACTCTTTTAAACCAGTTAATTAAATTATAGATAAGCAAATAGAAAATACAACCATAAGAAATAAGTGCTGTTACAACATGATTGAACACTCACAGCAGGGTTTGTAAATGAAATGCCATCTAAATATTCAGGGTAAACCTGCTCATCCAACCAAAGCAGCAAGGTGTCAAGTAGGGAAAAAAGAATAGCAGAACCAAACAAGCCAATGAGATGAACGAGCAAGCCAATTTAACTCACGGCTAAAAATCTGAACTCGTTCTCTCTCTCTATAAAGGCAGGAACCTGCAAAATTTTAGAACAGTCAAAGAGCCGAGAAGGTCAATTTCCAGTAATTGAAAAACAAACACAAAAACAAACTCTCCTCACCTCCTCTTTCTTGATCTCAAATACAGTCACTATAAGGAATTCACCCTCGCAAGGCTCCACGCTCAAACTCGAGACCTCCTGTGATACGCAATCAATTAGAGCAAAGCACATATAATTTAACAACAACTATCCGAGTTCAAAGCGGTTCACTAGTTACCCCCGTCGCCTCATTAGCAATTCCGCGCTCGAAAAAAATCGGCGCGACATGAGCAAAGACCCGGCGAAACCCGCGGAGCACCGCAATGCGGAAGTTTTTGAGATCAGGGAAAGTGCTCCTGGCACTCCTCTCTATTAGCGGAGGAGAACGACAAGGAGAGCAATAATGGCTCAGAAAGCGGAACGGCAAACGAAGGGAGCAGGAGATCAAGGATTACCCGAAAGAAGAGAGCCAAAGCCGAGGACGGAGAGGAAACCGTCAGGGGTTATAATAGAATCGAAGTCTGATTCATCATTTAGTTCGAAGGGACTGCCCGGAGCCAAGGAGGGTGCCGGAGAAGCCATCAGGGAGGAAAAATCGAGGCGAAGGGAAGCCGCGGGGCGACGAAGGGAGAGTGTCGCGGCCGGAGGCGATCGGATGGGGGAGGGTGGAAGTGGGTTCCAGTGGTGGATTTTGATCGAACGGCGGGAGATGAGGCGATGGAGGACGGCACCTTGGACCGCATGGAATAGGGATGTAAATGAGCCAAACGGTTCGTGAGCTATTCGAATCTCGGTTCGATAAAAAGCTCGTTCGAGTTCGT
>JBBMJZ010005976.1:0-11721 GCA_037833815.1 Zingiber zerumbet | reverse complement strand
TTTCTCCGCTTTCGTTTCTTGTGTTTATTTTCCGCTGCGCTAACCTTGATTTGTAGAAAGAAACGAGCGATTTGGGGTGGCTATTCACACCCCCCCTCTCTAGCCGGCAACCGACGATCCTAACACAAACAACCTGTAAAAATATTCTTCTTCCCAAAATCTATAAATTCTACAAAATTATCAATACCTACATCCATTTTCAAATACATCGTTTCCTCCACAAAATTTCCAAGGTTTTGAAAATTCTATGAATCATCTGAATTATGCCACTTGAAGTTTATATCAATCGTTTCCAGCCGAATATTGGCAAAACATGAGTCATTTGTATTTCACGCTGTCGGTTGTTCATAAATATGGTATCCCACACACAACTTGTATGTCTTTCACTTCTCCGATGTCGAATGAACCTGCAACTCTGACTTTTGTCCCGGAGACTCGACCGTGAATCTCCAACTGAGATGATCAATTTTGAAAAAGTGGTTTCAAATATTGAGGGTACAAGAAAGCGTTCAAGTTGGACAAAGGTAAACGAGGTCTTAGTGAGAAGTTTTTTCACTATCATCGATGATCCAATAATTGACAATGATCAAAAGGCGGATGCTTTTTGAGGATGTGTTGAAAGCTACTACAATGAGAATCATCCCCCATATTTAAACACCAGAAGTGCAAATGTTATACGATTACATTGGCACAATACAATCCAAAAGAAGGTATATTGATTCAACACAAATTACAATAATGTTTACAGTTCATATCGAAGTGGTCACAGTGACGAAGATATATTGAGCTTTGCTTGCGAAAAATATTGATCCGAAAATAATGGATTTGCATTCAATCTCGAGCATATGTGGAGAATTGTCAAAAATCGTCCAATGTTTACTCCACAGTATGCTGATCATTTTGTGGCCACAAAGACGACGAGGACCTCAGAGTCGGGAGCAAGCAACATCTCCTCAAACCAAGATGTGAGTATAGACCCGAATGGTGAAGATACTCGTCTAATGAGACAAAAAGCAGCAAAAAGAAATGGAAAAGACAAAGTAAAATCACCCATGGAGGATCTGACACTAAACTACAACAATATTTTAGGAAAGTTCACTAAGTACACGAGTGTGAAGAAGTTTGAAGTCAATTTGAAACAAAAACAACTCGAAGTAGAGGAGATTAAGGCAAAAGATGTCTTGTCCAAATCTGAAGCTAAGAATCGTCGCTTAAAGTTGAAGGAGAACGAAATATTGAACAAAAATATCTTGCAGATGACAAAGGAGCAGCTTATCATACATGAATGTCTATTTCAGGATATTAGGTCGAAATGGAATATCTAAATTGTTTACTCAATGTTAATTTTATAGTTTTATTTTATTTTTGAGTGATTATAATTTTTAATTATTATATTTCTTATTTCGATTAATGTGATTTTCAATTATTATAATTTTGTAACATAGTCGTTGTAAACAAGTCATTGAAAACTAGCTATTGGAAAATAGTTGTTGCAAACTAGGCATTACAAATTATGCGTTGCAAACTAGCCATTACAAACTAGTCGTTGCAAACTAGCCATTGCATGAAAAAAACAATATATATAGGCACATTGTGCTATGAGATTTTCATTCAACTATAATGTGTTTCCTCCAAAAATGTCTCATTCTATAGGCAGTTCTAGCTCAAGTTCCAGCTCGACAAGCGAAAACGAAGTCCATGTTGAAATCAATGAGCAAGCTTATGATTTGGGTGAAGAATTGATGTTATTGGTTCTTCAACAACACTAACAACTTATGGAAGCATATCAGAGGGGGGACACACGTAGAAGAAGAAAGTTCATCCAAAAAAATCGTGAAACTTGACATGAGAGGCTCGTCAATGATTATTTCTCTATAAACCGGGTGTATCATAATGAAATATTTCAAAGACGATTTCGAATGCGAAGGGAGTTATTCCTCCGCATAGTGAATACATTAGAGAATCATTCGGTGTTTTTTCAACATAGGGACGATGCTGTACGAAGAAAATGGTTATCACCACTACAAAAATACATTGCTGCGATTTGTCAACTGGCTTACGGAGTCCCTGCCGACCATCTAGACGAGTACCTACGTATGGGTGAATCAACTGCCATTAGGTGTCTTTTTAAGTTCTACGAATACATGGTTGAAATATTTGATGATAGGTACTTAAAAAGGCCAAATGCTAATAATGTTTAACGTCTTCTTCAAATGCATAATAAGAGACACGACTTCCTTGACATGTTGGGTAGGGTTGATTGTGTGCACTGGAAATGGAAAAATTGTCTAGTTGCTTGGAAATGTCAATTTATAATGGGGCATGGGTCACCAACAATCGTACTTGAAACGGTCACGTCTCATGATTTATGGATATGGTATACATTCTTTGGGGTCGTCGGTTCATGTAACAATATTAATGTGTTATATGAATTTCCCATATTCAACAACGTCTTGCAAGGAAATGCGTCGGAGCTTAATTTCACGGTGAACGACACTGCATATACGAAGGGTTATTATCTAGCAGATGGAATATATCCCGAGTGGGCTACTTTTGTTAAGGCTTTTCCTTGCCCAGAGGATCCTAAGAAGAAGTTGTTTAAGAAAAGACAGGAGTCTGTAAGAAAATATGTTGAACAGGCATTTGGGGTGCTTCAATCTCGATGGGCGATAGTCAGAGATCCAGCTCGTTATTGGTATAGGAAAAAGTTAAAACAAATCATGTTAGCATACATTATTTTGTATAACATGATTATTGAGAATGAGGGAGGTCACGTGACAAATTGGTACAATGATGAAGGTGACGAACCTGTACAGCCTGCTCATGGCTCAAATCGAAGATTTCAGGATTATCTTCGAATAAATTCTGAGCTACGTGACACTTAAGTTCATCACCAACTTCGCGTTGACTTAGTTGATCATATATAAGGGCAATACAATAATAATCCGTGAATTAGTATTTCATATATTATTTTTAATTTCATCGTAGTGTGGTTTATTTAAGTTATTGTTGCATTTCAATTTCATAATGACATGGTAATTTAAAATAAATTTCGTTTTACTAACTTTGTAATTTTAGCCGCTTAGTTATAATTTCATTTTCCCAACTTTGTAATTTTAGCCACTCAGTTGTAATTTCATTTTCCCAACTTTATAATTTTAGCCGCTTAGCTGTAATTTTATTTTCCCAATTTTGTAATTTTATTTTCTCACAAACATCTATTTATTTAATAAATATTTTTAAAAAATAATATTATTTTTGAAAAATAATAAAATTATATTTTTAAAAGTAAAATTATTATTAAAATAATAATAATTTAAATATTTTAAAATATATTTATTTAATATGATATAATTTTAAGATGATTGAGTAGATCCAAAAATAATTAGTGTTAATGTTAAAAGGAATGTGAGTAAAAGAAAGATGTTGTTATAATAAGTATGTGACAATGTATCTCATGTTTTTTGATAAGATGATGGATGTTATAATGATATAGTGTTGTGGATGCCCTAATTTGCTATAAAGACATCTTATATTTTAAAACAAGGAAAAAAATTATTAGACATTTATTTTAATTTTAAAACGATAAATTGTAGGCAAAATGAAAGTGCGGTGAATGGGTGGCGAAAGAAGTAAAAATAGCAAAAATGAAAGTGTTGTGAATGAGTGGCGAAAGAAGTGAAAGTAGAACGTGGGTTGGCTGGCGGTTAAAGCAAAGAAGATCCTCATCCTCTCTCTCGCTTGATCCCTCTCTCTGGCGGAGAAGAAATAAATGGTGGACCAAATCGATCTTGATTGGCCTTGGAGCCTTCCCTTTGTCCTTCTCCTCCTCCTCCTTTCCTGTTCTCTCTCCCAACTCGCTTCGCTGTGTCACTCCGAATCATTTTGGGAAAACTCTGGCCTGGGATCGATCCGTGATGGAGCACCGATTGCTCCGACGGATGATGGCCCTAATCTTGCGGTGCCGCCGCCTGTCGAGGTCAGGTAAAGTTCCGATTTTTCCTGGCGCTTTGCTTCCCGTGGTTGGAATTTGGTGGAAATTGCGGGCGAGAATTGTTGGATTTTGCCGAAATTGTGCGCATCCTTTCTTGTAGATATCCTTGGAGAAGTTGCTTTTTTTATGCCGACGGACTTTTCCAAATTAGTATTTTCTTTTCTTTTCCTTTTGAAAAAATCGCCATTTCTTCTTTTTTTAGTTTAATTTAGCAGCTTTTGCTGCTGCTTCAGTCTTTGGTTGTTCCTTGATGTATCGGAATAATTCATAGGACGTGTGTGGAGGATGGGCCATATATGATTAGTACAACTTCAAAAGCTGGATTTTGTACTTACATATTCGAGATATCAGTCATTGTATACACCTGGTCTCATAAGATTCATTTCAACCATCTAACTTTATAGAATTTATTGTATTCTCACTTTTCTTCAATACACCGAGTTGTAAGGTTCAGAGTGTCTACCTAATTCTAATAGTTTAATCAATTTCTAACTAGTTTTCAAAAACATTGTAGAGACTTGAGTATCAGGGTTTCAGTATACACTAATACCACATACTGGTAGTATAATTGATGAATTCTTTCCTCTCTTTTATTCTTCTGGACATGCTGTTTTTCAGAATTGTTGAAGGCATACAGTATCAGAGGGAACTAATTTCCAATATAATAATTCTTACTCCAAGTTATCCAAGTTTGCATTATTAGGAAGTGATTTGGAGTAGTATTATGTTATTAGGAGAAACAGGACAAATTGCTTCCTAAAGACCTTTTCCTGTTAGATAATTGTCACTTGCATAGTTCCATTAAGCGCGAATCAAATGGTAGCTGATTTAATCATTGCTCTGAATTCACTATCTATTGTACCTGTATTATTTGTAGACTGATAGAAAGCTAGGTAATGATTTATCTTCTTAATGAAGGCATACCATTTGTGAAGAGTTTCACATACAAGCAGATCAATAAGGCAACTAGTGGTTTTGGTGTGATTCTTGAAAGTGGTCCTCAGGGAACAATTTACAAAGCTCAATTTCCTGATGGACTTGTTGGTGCTGTTAGAAGAGTAAGATCACACCAACTACAGAATAATTCCTTCTTGAAAAATGTCCAACTCTTGGGGCGCTTGCATCATCGTCATCTTGTCAAGCTTAAAGGGTTCTGTGAAGGCAAGGACAGGTATGAGTACTTAGCATAGGTTTGGTCGAATCTCTCAATTAATCCAATTGATAAGGTGAGTATACTAAAGTTTCTCATTGTACTGTGCCACATTTTGCTTAGGTTTCTTGTTTTTGACTATATGGAAAATGGAAGGCTGAAGGATTACCTTCATGGTAAGATTATGTCCAGTTAAATCTACAGCATTGCCTGTAATTTATCACAATTTTACTCCTGACAGACCCACTGAAAACACCCTTGGACTGGAGAACTAGATTACAGATTGCTATTGACATAGCAGCTGCTCTGGTGGGTATCTGATCAGAAAGACATTTTTTGTTACGTGATATGCTCAGCAGCCATACTTGGGAGTGAAGATCTTCAATCACTAATTTACTTTCACTGAAACAAAATTTTACCTTCCCTTAATTATGCAGGAGTACCTTCAGTATTTCTGTGAACCTCCTATATACAATGTGTCCATCAGCTCAAACAACATTTTCTTGGATGAGAACTTTGTTGCGAAGGTAAATTTTTTCGCCCACACCTCTATTGGAAAGGCATATTTTCTCATGTGAGTTTATGTACCTTCTATCTAAGTAGAAAAAGAACTATGAGTAGCTACTACTGAACTTTTGTTTCAGTTATCTGACGTGGGCTTTGTTGATTGTGATTTAATCTGCAATGGTGAATCAAATATCACTTGTTCTGAAGGTCAGCCTCTTACACTTATAGCTTTGCTGTGTTTACATACAAATACTAGTACTAATAGTAGGAATTGAAGTTTCCGACAGATAACACTGAACAGAGAAATAGAAGACTTGTTTTCCAGTTCGGAATGCTACTTCTCGAGCTTATCACTGGGCAATCATTGCTTAATGAAGCTGAAATTGTCCATTGGATCCAAGAATCTGGATTTGCCTATTCAATCCACAAGATGGTGGACACTGATCTTGGTGATAGTTATGATTCCAAAGAACTTGGAAATTTACTTGTCGTGGCAAGATTGTGTACCAAGGCTGAGAATGATACATCAATCTCTATTCCCCAAATATTACGGTTTCTGCAGGGACATACAGGACATTCTACATTGTAATAGTGTGCGCCATGCCGATATAATTTGACTTGCGAATTTGTATGCCCTTGAAGAGTGTAAATTTGGCTAATAAAGTTGAGAAGTTAGTGGGCTTTTTTTTAAGTGTGTTTCTTTAAATCTGAAAATCAGTTAAAAAAAAAAATAGTGATTTTATGTTGAAGTGTGTAACTGGGCAATTTGGTTTTTGTTACATCAGAGAGTCAGTTAAGAATGCTCTCTGCTGGCGACACATCTTTTGCCTCATGTTTTAGTTTGTTAATAGAAGCAAATGAAAGAGAAGGTTGATTATCATTTTCAATAAGAAATATTTCCTGTGGTTGTCATCAGAGTCTTATTTTTCTCAATCATGTTGTGCCTGCTGCTAAAGCTGATTCTTTCTTGATTCTCAATCTCGTTATTGTAGATTTTAAGTACTTTGGACCTCTTATTCGTGCCTCCATAAGAACGATTTTGAATGTCGACCATTTTTTTTTATTTTATGTTTTGAAGGCCAACAACATAAAGTGTGCTTAAATAAATCAAAAGGAAAATAGTTTACCTCCGATATTAATCAGGTGAAACTCGAACACCTTCTGAATTATGAATAAAAAAAATAATATTTGTATCTGCATTCAAAGTTGATATAAAATGTCTTCTTTCTGTACTCGTCACTATTCCAAATGCTAGTAGTCGTCCGTGATTTACCTCCTCCGTGTGGACCCTGGGACGGATTGGTGGGGACGCTGGGGGCGAACGTATTTATCTTTTTACCACAATATGATGATTTTAAGAACATTGTTGCTTCTCATTTCGTCAAAAGTTTTTAAAGTTATAAAAAAACAAATATATTAAATAAAATTAAAATTTTAAAAAAATATATATTAGTAAAAATTATTCTAATTAATAATTTTAATTTACCTCTCACTATATGTTTTCGAATTTAATAGCTCAACCGTTTATTCTTCTCATCCGACGGCGCAGAGGAACCGTGGCAATTGGAAGGACCAGATTCCACCTTAACGCCGTTAGCTTCGTTGGCTATAAAAGGGCGCTCGAGGAAAGCGAGGTGAAGCGACTTTTTTCCTGTCGTGTTTATTTTTCGTTTCTCAGAGGGAGAGAGAGGGAGGCGGATGCGGGAAGAGGTGATTAGCTCGGGGACGGCGGACGCTGTCGCGCTCGCTAGATCTTCTTCTCCTCCTCCGACACCAGCAGCGAGGTCTTCTTTTTCTACGTCATCTTTATTGCTTGCTCTTTTACCACCTAGGGTTTCGCAGTTCGATTTTCGGTATCTTGTCAATTTTGTCTTCTTCTGCAATAACTCTCCGATCTGAAGCACTAGGATTCCACCCATGGCTAAAAGCCCAAATTTTAGCTTCTTATTCAAGCTCAAAACCCATACCTGAAACTCGTTCTTGCTAATGTTGGCTCGTTTTCCTTCCTCTGGCAAAGAGAATGCGTAGGTCTGTTGTTCTTGCTGTTGAAGTTCTATAATTTTAGATCAAACGTTGGCGTTCATGGTACAAAGTTTGACTAATGGAGTAGCCACTTCATGCTCTGCTTATAGGTTTTGTTTTAAGAAGATAATAATTCTGATGAAGTCGCCTTTTTCAATATAGGCAGAACTAGAAGGCTCAACTGCAGGTGAATAACCATTAACGACTCTTAAATGACAAAGTGCTACTTTTGCTGTCATGCTATTTCAGGAAAAAATATGTAAACCCGAAAATAAAATTTCAACTCTCATCACTTCTGGATTTTGAGAAGAGGGGATCTCTGCATTTAAGCTCAAAGGGAATTTATTAAAGGAAACAATTGTTATCCTGCTTTATTGTACAATCTTTCACTCTTTATTTTGCCATTATTGTCAAAATAACCTTTTAAAATTTCTTCTTTTATTTTCTAGTAAATATATCAAACTATCAACATTTGACAAGGCACACAATTTTAAATTTTTCAATATTAAATATGGTTTAGAATCCTAACTGCACTAGAAGGTCATTTCACAGCTATCGATCTAGAATTGTTGAACCTAACAACTTGGTGCTGAAAATTGTTTAGACAACTTATGGGATTCTAACAAAAATTTGTGGTGTTCCTTTATCAGCTGTGGAGAATCATGCACAAGCTGCTGACATAATTAAAACTTGTGAGCGCTTAAAGTAGTTGTCTCCAATCTAATTGAATCCCACCTTGCAGTCTAGAAGCCACTTGCATTATTGTTCCTCTTACAATTTATAGAGGCACCTCAACTAACCTTCATGCAACAATCTTGTTTTCACATCCTCACATTATTCCCTTGCTTTCTCATAAGCACAACCTTCTAATTCGCATCGGTATTCTTGCTTGTTTATGATAACAATATATCATCCTGCTTATCCGAGCTTTCTTTTATAATATTTCTTTGCCTTGAGGCTGGAGCCACCACATCACTTGCGCACAACAACCATTAGGACCATGTTGTTGACTCATGTGCACATGTCGGATGGCTTGTTGTAGCTTTCATTGCAAACAACATAATGCTGAGCTGCACCACCATCCTATTCTTATGAAGAGGGTCTAATTCATTTTATCTATAGCTTTGAACAATTGTAGTTGAAATTTCCTCATTAGAAAACAATGATGCTTCTCTCATTTTCTTGAGCCATTGGCACAATAATTACTATCACCAATTGAGATGCACTTGGTTGGTGTCCACCTCATTAAGGAATGTTGTCAACTTTGATTTGGTCCATCCATATCAGGGAGCAATTTTTGTGAACTTGTCAAATCATGCTAAGTTGAAGCTGTTGATATTTTTCATTCACAGTTTGAAATGCTCTTTCCTTAATATTCTTCTTATCAAAAGATGGACTTGTTCATTAGTGGTTTGCATCCCAAGATACAAATCGAAGTTCAAATCAACCATGAGATCTTAATGACGGGTGGATTCCACAAGGTTATATGAGTGCCATGCAAACCACTATGGCTCTCTCACAACCATGACCATATGCTCTTTCCTTACATTCAGTAATATGGTCTATCAGATCTAAGAAGGCCCACAAGGGTGAAATGTCAGAGCGAAAAGGAAATGCTTATGTTTTAATATTTTTGCTATATTTCCACTCCTATGAAGTAGGCCTTTGATCGCATGTCTATCGAAACCATTGGAATTATCATTTCTCCAATTTTTATGGCATTGATAATTATTGTATTAGCATACTAATAATTGTGGAATCATGTAAAATACCAATTAAAACACCAATTATTCCTACATGGATGCAGTTTGTTCATATTCAATTGGTATACTCATGTTGATATGAGTTAAGTCAATCAAACAGTTGGATTTACTTATATCTTTTTGTCAATCCATTAATGAATCTTATTTGTAGTATATAACATATCCCAATGTAATTGTCGATTCTTTGAACTCATTGGAATCTAACTGCATTTTTGAATAGGACAACTCAATTTATATATTTGTTTTTGAGCTAACGTTTAGGTATTAAATGGTAGTAGCTAATTCTGTCTCATTCTTTAACTTGTTTAGCTTGGTCAATCTACATCTTGTGTTAAGTTTGATTCTAGGATTCTTCATTGTACCACTAATTTGTCTTAGGATTTCCGGCAACTTATGTTTTGTCAACTTTTATCGAGTGGAAATTAGGACTTCTCTTATATCAAGGTTGGAGAGATGGCATTACAAGATTACAAGTGCAACTACAGCTTTCATTAACACTTCTGGCAATAGTTGCTTCAGTACCAAGCTATTTTCTTAGAAACTTGCATGCGTGTGGAAATAATTATATTATTTAACTACTCATATCCTAATGCTATTTAGTAAAGAGAATTTGTATAAGCATACACGCCCTTTGAAGTTCTCTTACATATCATAACTTATTCCAAACTTGTTTGTGTGAGCAGTTATGTCTTGGTTAGGAAAGAAACATGCAGATTATTTTGTGCTTGGAGAAACTACTTCTTAAGTTTAGGAGAGATTCAAATGATGGATTACTTACTATATGTGATTGTTAGTAATCCATATTAAAGCAGAACCTCCATATGAGAGATTCAATTGACTGTTTGTTGTCCCTTTAAAGCAGTCATTAGCAGAACCTTTCATATTCTATTCTGATAGGTTGAATGTCTGTTTTCATAGGATTGGGTATTCCTATTTTTCTTTTCCCTGTATAATTACACATCTTATAGATAGGGAACAATAAATACACTTTTCTTTGGCATCATCAATTCTATTTTAATAAGCAATGCTGTTTGAATGAACCTTTAGTTTAACATGGATATTGAACAGATTCTATTTCATACTGAAGCATTTCAGAAATGAAATGTAGCTATCTTCTTCTCAAGCATATTGTCACTTCTTATAGTTCTGTTGGGGCATCCTCTCCTGCTGCTCCAACAAATGCAACCAGCATTGATTGGCTTGGTAGCGTCCAGGGTTCCAAGGTTGGGTCTTTATCTCGTGTTGGCCCCCAACTGCCTCGTACTTCAATGAGCACAAGTGCTTCTGGCTCTGCTCTGGGAACTTCAGAACCTTCATGCCGACCCTGGGAACGGGGGGACCTACTTCGCCGTCTTGCTACGTTCAGGCCTTCAAATTGGTCTGCAAAACCAAAGGCTAGTAATCAAGGCTTTCTGAACTTTTCGATTGGGTTTTGATCTAGTTGTTGAGTTTGTTCAATATTTATGTGCAAATCTTTGTCTTTTTTATGTTCTTCCTTGCAAAACTCAATAGTGAAAATTTATGTACATGTGTTGTGAAAAATTTTATATAACACCATCACCCTTTCTTTCTTGACATTTATTACAGAAATTGGCTTCTTTGGTTCATGTATTTTTGGATTTGATGCTGCAAAAAATTGGCTACGCTGCAAAAAATTGGCTAATGGTTGATTTGAAACAATATCATGTGATGATTTTTAATAAATGAAATAATATGAGAAGGTGAAAGTACACTCCAAATGCTAGAAAGAAGCTATTGAGCACATGACCATCCACAATCACCTGTTATATTTCAATGAAATCTATCGCTTATGTTAATTTGATTTTAGGACAATTAGTTGACTTATTTATCTTTGATGTTATTGAACTATTCAAATCAGTCTCATCTCTGTTAAATCTTGTCCTGTTATCTCAATCCCGACAATGAAAGTTGTGATTTTTTATCCAGGTTAGTCTATTCATATTACATGCATTCGATTTTCAAACAAGTTTAAAATGTCTTTGGGAATTCCAGTGAGGAATATGTATCACACTCATTTATCAGTTTTATACATACAAAATAATATCATAATATTTTGCAGTCCTTTTTCTACCCAAAAATCCTTGTCTTTCTGATCTCCCAATATGTTTCCCTTCTATTTGATATTGAATTTTCTATTCTGATAGAAGAACAATTATTGATGTCCTGTTGCTCAGTATAAACACATTTTACATGCTAAATCTGCAGGGAGCAAGTTCACTATCTTGTGCTCGGAGAGGATGGATTAATGTTGACACAGATGTGAT
>JBBMJZ010005957.1:0-11722 GCA_037833815.1 Zingiber zerumbet | reverse complement strand
TAGTTGTTTCTTGTATTTCCGCTGCATATCTTTAAAGAAACAAGTAATGAGGAGTGCGACGAGCTATTCACCCCCCGCCTCTACCTACTTTTTGGTCCCAACAACTAAAAGTAGAGATAAACAAGTTAACAGTTATTGTAGTTACACATCAAACGGAATTGTAGGTTGTCACGACTAAGGTGACAATCGCCCGAGTTGATTTGGAGGCCAATCAGAAGAAGTTTGGGCTTCTGAAAGTGGAATTGGGAGTCACTCGAGAGGAGGTCGAGTCAGCCAGGGCTATGGGTCTCAAAAATAAACCCACCTGATGATTCAACCCAAATAGACCAAAAAAATCAGGTATGGTTGAGGTTGAAAATTTTGGGGTTCGGATTGAAGGGTTTTAGGTTAAAAATTTTTTAGTCAGATTCGGATCGGGTTTCAATTGACCCAAATTTAAGTTTAGTGTGTTTCTTTAGATTAAAATAAATTTTATTTTAAAAATTAAAATATTTTTATGCATATTAATATCAATGTTAGTATGATAATGATAAAGTATTGAGATAAAAGTAAATAATTATAGGAAAAATAGCAAAAAATCATTTTGAATCGAGGTTTTCGGTTTATTCAGGTTGGGTTCAGGTTGGTAGGGTTGGTTAGGTTCGGGTTACGGTTTAGGACTTTAGGGGTTTTGGGTTGAATTCAGGTTCAGGCCAGATTCAGATTGAGATTTTTTTAAAAAAAATCGACCTAACCCAAACCCAACATAACCCAACCCACCAGAATAGGCACCCTTAGTTAGGGCCTTAGCTGCAGTCCGACGATGCGAGTTGTAGGCTGCTTTAATTACAGTCGAAGATGCTCAAGCTGCGACACAGTGTCAAGAGGCCTCCATGGTAGAACTGCAGGCATTGCTTAGAGCCTAGAAAGACTAGCTGGAGAGTAAGATATCTGAGTTTTACGAGTATCATGCGAGAGAGGATAAGCTTTGGGTCACTAGGAAGAAAAAATTCTTGCAATCTGAGTAGTTTTTGTTGGGATTTTTGTGTCCACTAGAAGGGCTGAATAACTTCTTATTCAAATTGTCACTTCCTACACTATTTAGTATCCAACGAAAATACAAAATAAAATACTAACAAGGAAGCTAAACCCTAAACAATACAAAGACAAGAAACACAAATCCAATGACACATTTATGTAACGTGGTTCAAAAATTAGAGCTCCTACTCCACGGCTATCCATAAGGTGGACGATCTCGATCCATCGATGGATAACTCCCCAGAAAACTCCGGTTACCTCAAGAAGTTCTTTGTGGGTGGAAAAACTTCACCACAACCTCGCATAAGCACGCTGGATCACATGAGACCTTGGAAGACTTTCATAGGGATTAATCATCTCTATTTCGTCAACTATGGCCGGCCACCCCAAGCTCTATTAAATAGAGCTCAGGAAAAAACACAAGCTGTGTTTCCTACCACCAGTTGACTAGTAAAGATATCAGTCAACTGACCTCTATGAAAAAATTGACCGTTACACCCCAACAGATCGATATCAGTCGACTGTTATATTTACCAATCAACTGCTACAGTAACTATTATAGTAACTGTTGGTTGCTATAGTAATTACTATAATACCAGCTGACTGCCATAGTACCAGTCAACTAGCTACAGTACCAGTAGACTAATTTTTACAGCTATCGACCACAAAAACATTTTGTGCCCTGGCTCAATCGACTAGTCCAGTTGTCAGCCGACTTGTAAAACCCTAAATTTAGGATTTTATCCTGAGTACAATTTCTTATGCACTCATCCTTATCCGCACAATTTTGACCTTACTTTCTAGTCTCCTCCATCAGCCTTACGTCCTTCGGATGTTTCCCCATCCTTCATGCCTTGCCTTCAAGAGCTTCCTTTTACCTTGTCCTTTGTTGTCGGGTCTTCCATTGCCAATAGACTCCTCACCTCTGGGACTTCATCCTTTGTCAAGAGCTCCTCGCTCCGGGACTTTAAACTTTTCAAGTCACACTTGGACTTACATTGCCAAGACTACATACTTAGACTTACATTGTCAAGACTCCACTTGGACTTTCACAATTGTCAAGATCACACTTGGATTTTTCCTTATTAAATCTATATCCTGCATACTCATAACGTATATCAAATACAACATTAAACTTAACTTAAACTTTTGCCCAAACATCAAAACATAGAATCACATATATAGATTGCTTCAACATTTTTATGATATATATGGTTAGCGCTCACCTTGTCCGAATGATGCGACATGGAATCGATGATACCCTCATGTTGATGCTTTAGTGATTACGACTTTCATCATCAATTATTGGGTAAAGAGAGTGTTTATTGATACCAACAATTTCATTGACATCATTTTCAAAATAGCTTTTGATAAGATGTAGCTGGATGGAGAGGAACTTGAGAACTTCATCCTATACATACCCCTGTATGGTTTAACAAGGCATGAAGTACAACCTATACATACCGCTTAAATTTTTTATTATTATAAACACCACCTCTAGCTATAATGTCATACTAAGGAGGCAGTGGTAATCTCTACTTTTCATTATAAAATGAAATTTTCAGTGGGAGGCTGGGTCGGGAGATAAAAGATCATCAATTGGTGGTGAGGAAATGCTAGGTTGATATAATCCGGACAGACTCACACAAGACCCATCAAACTCAAGATACTGCTATCTAAGCTATCCAAGAGATACTGATATCCTGACCAGAGGAGAATTATGAAAGTGTGTAAATTCATCCCGACCATTTAGACAGGGTCACTTAACTAGCTGTCAACCTCCCTTTAGGGCTCATACAATAATTAATTGCATGTCTCTTACACAGTCATGATGTCTTCGCTTGGACATCGAAGGACGTCACAGGCATTTCCCCAACTATAATTTTTCACTGGCTAAACATGCTACCAGAAGTTTGGTTTGTTCGACAAAAGAAGTAAAATTTCTTACTAGAGCATGACCAAGTGATTCAAGTGGAGATTGACAAGTTACTGGAAGCCAAATATATACGGGAGGTTTAATTTCCCACTTGGCTCGCTAATGTGGTGGTAGTGTCTAAATCAAGAGGCAAATAGAGAGTCTGTATGAACTTTCGTGACTTCAATAAAGTCTGCCCGAAAGATTCCAACCCTCTGCCTTGTATAGATCAACTGGTAGATTCTACTTTCGGTTGTAAACTCATATACATGCTGGATGCTTGTCAAGGTTATCACCAGATTCCCTTGGCTTCTGAAGATCAAGAAAAAGTCAGTTTCATCACCACTAATGGAACCCTTTGTTATACTTTCATGTCATTCGGTTTAAAGAATGGACAACTTATCAATGACTTATGGATCGAGTATTTAAGCATCAAATCAGGAGAAATATCAAGGTGTATATTAACGATATTTTAGTCAAGTATGTCTTATATGAGACCTTAATCTCAAATATTGAGGATACATGTTGCACACTCATGTAATATGAGTTTGAACTTAACCCTAATAAGTGCTTATTTGAGGATAAAAGTGGTAAATTTCTTGGATACATAGTGCCTGAGTGAAGAATCAAGGCAAACCCCAAGAAAATTCAAATGCTCTAGAACATGCCTCCTCTCCCAACCTCTGGAGCCGCAACGATTGGTTTGACGTATTACAATAGTTTCTTGATTCATCTCATGCTAAGTATATTAGAGTTTACCTTTATTTAAGGTGATGAGAAAAACTTCCAAATTCAGGTGGGACATAAAGTGCAATCAAGTTTTTGCTTAATTAAAGGAGTATTTGTCTTGATTATCTTTACTCTCCAAACTTGTTGCGGGAGAAATGCTATGGGTATACTTATCAACATCCAAAGGAGTAGTCGTCACAGTCTTGCTTCGACAGAAATATAGTATACAATATTTCATATATTTTTAGGCCACTTGTTGAAGGGCGCTGAGAGCATATAGACTAATCTAGATAAATTGGCTCTCGGATTAGCCTTTGTTGCCTGCCAACTAAGGTCATATTTTCTCACTCAGCCAATCATAGTCCTTACTAATAGTACTCTAGGCTGCGAGCTAACGAATCCTAAAGTCTCTAGGAGGCGTGAACTATCGAGCTGAGTGAATACAATATCCAATATCAACCACCGATGACATCAATTTGATCCTACCTGTGAACATTGATGAGTGAATTACCAGTAAGTTGGCTTCGATGTCAACTTGATCACCAATTGCTAAATGATAACGAGGATGATAATGTGATTCTCCGAACCTAGGCGAAGGTAGACAATAAGAAAAGGGTTAGAATTATGGCTAGGGGTTCCCCAGCGCGGCCACTTCAACACTCAAGTTAGAGAACGAAGAAAAAGAGCAATATTAGAGTTTAGATATATGTATGTGCCTATACCTTAGACGTCGGAAGGGGCTATCTTTTATAGGGAGACAACGAACTTTTTGTATGTTTTGATCTCCACGTTATCATTATTTAATTTCTTAAATAATCCAAGACTTATTCATGCCGCTGTCTTTTTCTTGAAATAATCCAAGATTTGCGTGATAATTATCTTCTTCCTAAAATAATCCGAGATTTGTATAATTGTTATCTTCTTCTTAAAATAATCTAAAATTTCATGTAAGTATCAAAAAGGCAAATAACTAAAAAGATGAAATGCAAAGAGTCTAGGCATCCCAGAAGTCGGGGTGTCAAGGAGTCAAGGGCTCCTAAGAGATCAAGGGTACCAAGAAATCAAAGGTACCCAAGAGGTCCGGAATACTAAAGAAGATAAGGTAAACTTATTTTCCCTTTACTTGAACTATCATCTCAACAGCATCACCAATCTTTTTTATCTACATAATGCCCGCTAGTTGCCCTCCTGATCACAGAGTTTTTTTATTAATTCTATAAGGATTCGATTTAATTTTATTAGAAAAAATTGTCATTAAGTAAAATAGACACCGACACATTATACAGCTGGCATCCATCGTTATCAATTCTTACATAGCCCCACATGACCACACAATAAGAAGACGAAAGGTTCATTTTCAAAAGAAAAATAAGTTGCGAATGTTGACGAGTTAACAATTTGTCGGTAAGATCTCGACTCCTCGCGGCATGACACAGCTCGATATAGGTTAGGTCTTGTTCCGTATCGTATGCCGAAGATGAGATCATATCATATCGGGTTCAACTAAGTCTTCGGCTAGACTAAATGATAATATTTGACTCATAAATTATGTTTGGCATGACCTATTCTCTAAATCATATCGTATTGTCTGACACAAACATAATCTAAGCATAGACTTTTTTTATAGTCCTTTACGAGAATAATTTCATTAACCTAACATATAAACTAAATTTATGTTGAAGATTTTAAAGTTTAGAGACAGAAATAAGAAAAGATGGATGGATGAAGGAAAAAAAAAAAGAGTTACTTTTAAGAAATAGTCTGTTGGAATTTTAATTTCTTTTCAATGATTCAATTTTCTTATCATTTATTTTATTTTTTTAAAAAAAAAAACCTACTGGAGGTGGGGGTCAAGGGTTGTAACTGAGTCGAGCTTAAAATGAATTAAACTTTTAAAATGAATATTCAAGCTTGACTTGGTTTATTTTTTATGACCTTAAATTTATTTGAAACTTTGCTTGAGCTTGGTTCGTTTAGATGTTATTAAATTCTCAATTTAAATTTAGCTTGAGCTTGGTTCGAGTTTGGTTCGTTTAGATGTTATTAAGCTCTCAATTTAACCTTGTTTGATTATTTGAAACTTTTAGTTGTTTGATTAGTTATTGAGCTTGATAATTTAAATTTATTTAATTATTTTATTGTGTATTTAGCATATTGAAAACAGTTTTATTAATGAATATAGTTCGTGAACATTGTTCACGAATGTTGTTCACAAACATTGTTCACGAATGTTGTTCACGAATGTTGTTCACGAACATTGTTCACGAATGTTGTTCATGAACATTGTTTACAAACATTGTTCACGAACGTTGTTCACGAACATTGTTCGCGAATATTGTTCGTGAATATTGTTCATGAATGTTGTTCACAAACGTTAACAAGCTGAACACATATGTGTTCAAGTTTGTTTGTTTAACTTAACGAGCTATTCAAGTTTGTTTGTTTAATTAATCTTGTGTATATTGAATAAACATATACAAATTATTACCAAGCCAGATACCAAACTTCTTCACAAATACTTGATTCAGTTACAATCCTAGATGGAGCCTGACCATCTCCACCACGCTGACCACCTCCACCACTCACGTATCATCTCGGGCTCCTTAAACATTAAGCCAGCTAAGAGAGTCCCACGAGTAAAAGTAAATAAAAATAGATGAAGGGGGAAAATATTTTTTTTTAAAAAAAAAACAACGGACGTATTGACTGTTTTTATTATATACGTACATTATAGCTATGTATTTTATTGCCAATTAAAATATTAAATGCGATTTAATAAATTATTGATTTTTTAAATAACTCATTTGGTATGTGTTTTAATTCGTAGAAACTAATTTTTTATTTTATCTTTACGCATCCACTCGCATCCTGTTTTATTTTAAGTCTCTCTTTTTAAAGTAGAAGGTTGTCAATTCTAATTTTATATATCTTTATAATTTTTGGTACACTTCAATTTAACTTCCAAATTGAAGATTTCAAAAATCATAATAATTAATTAGTTGCTTTTTTGGCCACACGAACTTTTCAAAATTAAATTATTTTTCTTAGTCACCCATTTAGATTTTTTTTTTTAAAAAATCTTCATTAATATGAACCTATAATCATGTGAATTGAGTCTATAATTACAATTTATTTTAATTGTGATTATTATTATCTATTACAAATAAGAAATTTATTTGTATATCCAGAGTTTTGTTTACATTCAATTTCAACTGTGGAAATTTTATTTATTTTATTTTAAAAATAAATTAAATAAAAAAGAAAAAAAAATAAAGGGTTTGCTCTTTCTTAGGTTTTTTTGGAGGAGATTGGGGCATGACCTATCGAACATATGTGACCATATAATATGTGAATCTATGACTATTGATTCGGTTTAAAAGTGGAAGTAACTTGAATATTTAGTTTAAAAATAATCATAATATAAATTGAAAAGAAATTAAAAAAAAAAGACAGTTAATGCTACTAATCACAAGGCATCTCTAAAGTTGGTTCGAGCTGTTTTAATATTTTAATTATTTCGAACTGATTTAGAATACAATTACTAAATCTAAGGAGTAGGCAGTATTTAAAAAATGAATAAAATGTTAATACATTCGAAATTATTTATATATTTTTCAAAGTTTCTATCTTGGTATAGAAATGTCCTTTTTTATTTTTTTTTTAAAAAAAAAGGTAAATAGATATTAACTTTTTTTTTGGACACGTTAAAAGTTTTTTTTTTTTTGATAAATTACGTAACGCAGTTTTCCAATCAGATAGATAATTTAAAAATTATGTATGTAATTTTTGCATCCGTTTGCGTCTAGCCCAATCGATTATAACAGTATAATAGTCGATTTAAATAATATCTATCAGTACAATAATATCATGAATAGAACTCCTTCCTTTAGCTCTTTTAATTATATCGATGTACTTAATGTATTCTATTTTTATTCAATAATTTGTGGGAGTTTTTAAATAAAAAACAAAGCTCAAATTACATCTTTCCTTCCTGACAACCTCTCATCTCCTTCTTTGGCACGTTCCATCCGACGGTAGGCATGTGATGCCAACTAACCCCCGACCCAGCTCGGCACCTCTCTATTTAAAACCTTTGTCCTTTACTTCTCAGGGAAGAGAAGAGACTTTATCTTTTCCCCTCCTCAGCCTCTTCCTTCTCATCCTTGATCCTTTCCCAATCCGTCGATGGATCTCCCCAGCGGATCCGCCGACGCCGTTTTCGGCGACCTCTGCCTCAATGCCCCCGCGGATCCCCTCAATTGGGGCGCAGTAGCGGCGGCGTCGGCGGGGAGCCACCTGGAGGAGGTGAAGAGGATGACGAAGGAGTTCCGCCGGCCGTCGGTGCGGATCGAGGGCGCCGCGCTCACGATTTCGCAGGTGGCGGCGGTGGCCGCCTCGGCGGAGGTGAAGGTGGAGCTGTCGGAGGCGGCGAGGGAGGGCGTGCAGGCGAGCAGCCAGTGGGTGGTCGACAGCTTGAGCAAGGGCAAGGACAGCTACGGCATCACCACCGGATTCGGGGCCACTTCCCACAGGAGGACCAAGGAAGGCGTCGCCTTGCAGAACGAGCTCATTAGGTCACTCATTTCTCCTCCTCCTCCTCTCTCTCGCTCTCTCTCTCTCTCTCCATTAATTTGATTGTTTTTCATTAAATCTCGAACTCATCTAACTGTATCATGAACTTCTGCAAGTTGATTGTGAATTTGACTAAATCATCCAAAACAATTTCGGCGAGAAATAGATAGCCAGATTTTTCAAATCGTCCATTCTTTTATGTTCGAGTTAAAATGATTAAACTACAAGTTGGAATAGTCAACTTGAAGCAAGTGGGAGAGTTGAAATCATGCTCCAGCCTGTGCATTGGTTGTCACCCATTTTTTTTAGGTCATCATCCTCATACCTGTTCTTCATTTTTGTTTTCCCCACCCAAATCGCTAGGGAGAAAAGTCTGTTTTTTATTATAATCAGTCAGCTTATGGCCAGATCCACATGATTTATTCAACAGTAAGTGAAGAAAAAGACGCACCGACGAGAACGGCCTACCAAACACAATAAAGTGGAGAGAAAACTTCAAGAAGCATGTCCTTGTCAAATTTTATATGGTTGCGTTCGGTTCAAGGGACTCCAAATGCGTCGCCTCACCTCCATTATCCTGCTAGCGTGAATGTTTCCTTGTGAATGAATATGTGATCCAATGATTCATGCACACAATAAGCTGCAGATGAACCAATTTTGACTGTCTCCTTATGATTTTGTCTGCTTTCTTAGAAGACAATTTTTTCTCTCCAGATTTCATCTCTCTCCTGGAGGCGTTTCACTTATTTAGTATTTGTTTATTCATAGAAACTCATTATTTTATGAACGGAGATTAAGTATCAGTCTAGCAGATTATACTATGTTATATAGTAAATTCAAGAATTAACTATAGTTGATTATGGTAGTTTGAGCACTAGATTTTTTGGTCTTTGCCGTGCAGATTCCTCAATGTCGGAATATTCGGCTCCCGGCTAGACTCCGGCCACACGCTGCCGTCCACCGCAGCCAGGGCGGCTATGCTCGTCCGCATCAACACGCTTCTCCAGGGCTTCTCTGGGATCAGGTTCGAACTCCTCGAGGCCATAGCTAGCCTCTTGAACTCCGGCGTCACCCCTTGCCTTCCCCTCCGCGGTACCATCACCGCCTCAGGCGATCTCGTGCCCCTTTCCTACATCGCTGGACTACTCACCGGCCGCCCTAACGCGAAGGCGCTCGCGCCAAATGGTGAGCCCATCGACGCGGCTGAGGCCTTCCGCCGTGCCGGCATCACCCATGGCTTCTTCGAGCTGCAGCCCAAAGAGGGCCTTGCGCTGGTCAACGGCACGTCCGTCGGCTCCGGCCTCGCCTCGCTCGTGCTCTACGACGCCAACATCCTCGCTCTCCTCGCGGAGGTGCTCTCCGCTGTGTTCTGCGAGGTGATGCAGGGGAAGCCCGAGTTCACAGACCACTTGACCCACAAGCTCAAGCACCACCCGGGGCAGATCGAGGCGGCCGCCATCATGGAGCACGTCCTCGCCGGAAGCGCCTTCCTCAAGCTCGCCGAGAAGCTCCACGAGCAGGACCCCCTACAGAAGCCGAAGCAGGACCGGTACGCCCTTCGCACTTCCCCCCAATGGCTTGGCCCTCAGATCGAGGTCCTCCGAGCTGCCACGCGCTCCATCGAACGCGAGATCAACTCCGTCAACGACAACCCCTTAATCGACGTTTCGCGCAACAAGGTCCTCCACGGTGGTAACTTCCAGGGCACGCCTATCGGCGTCTCCATGGATAACGTTCGCCTCGCCGTCGCCGCCATCGGTAAACTCATGTTCGCACAGTTCTCCGAGCTTGTCAACGACTTCTACAACAATGGCTTGCCCTCCAACCTCACGGGCGGTCGGAATCCCAGCCTCGATTACGGCTTCAAGGGCGCCGAGATCGCCATGGCCTCCTACTGCTCCGAGCTCCAATTCCTCGGCAACCCTGTCACTACCCACGTGCAGAGCGCGGAGCAGCACAACCAGGACGTGAACTCCCTGGGGCTCATCTCTGCCAGAAAGACGGCGGAGGCTATCGACATCCTCAAGCTAATGTCCGCCACCTACTTGGTTGCCCTCTGCCAAGCCATCGACCTACGACACCTGGAGGAGAACCTGAAGAACGCCGTGAAGAACACTGTCAGCCAAGCGTCCAAGCGGGTGCTCACCACCGGCCCCACCGGCGAGCTCCACCCCGCGCGGTTCTGCGAGAAGGACTTGCTCACGGCCGTTGACCGCGAGCACGTCTTCAGCTACATCGACGACCCCTGCAGCTCCACGTACGCATTGCTGCCGAAGCTGAGGGCGGTGCTGGTGGAGCACGCGCTCGGCAATGTCGAGAAGGAGAGCGAGCACAGCACCTCCATCTTCCAAAAGATCTTGGATTTGGAGGAGGAGCTCAAGGCGGTGCTGCCCAAGGAGGTGGAGGCTGCCCGGGCTGCTGTCGAAAATGGCAGCGCAGCTATAGAGAATCGGATTAAGGAATGCCGGTCCTATCCCTTGTACTGCTTGGTGAGGAAGGAGGTCGGGGCGGCGTTCCTCACCGGAGAAAAAGTGCGGTCCCCCGGGGAGGAGTTCGAAAAGGTGTTTTCGGCGATCAACGGAGGACTTCTCGTCGGGCCTCTTCTCGAGTGTTTGAAGGAGTGGGATGGCGCCCCACTTCCCATCTGTTAGGAAGTCGGTTTGTGAAACCAGTCATGTAAGTGTTCTTGTTCCATTCTTCCCATTGTCGTCACCCTAAGAGCATCCATAATAATGGGAGCTCCTTTGTGATGCTCTAAGAACATTTGTTATTTTTTTTTCTCTGTAATTCTTTGTAACTTGTTCCAGTAATGAACTTGAAGTTTGCCGAAAAAAAAACATATGTCTTCCTTATCGTTTCTGTGAATTGATCCATTAAAGAGCTAGAAGTTTAACTCTTGTTATTGGATTCTTAGCAACAGACAATCATTGTCTAGTTCCAAGATTCTTGACCTTCAGTGGAGAAGCTTCCTGTCCAGGGTGGCGCAAAATTGTTCAATGACCCCTGAAAAGAAACTCTTAGGGTACGTTTAGTTCAAGTCATCATCTATAATCTTGGTTATATGATTACCAGTTATAGGGAATACAACATAACTTAATATTAATAAAAACATATTTAGTTGGAGGTTTTAGTGTATAACCTAATTTTACATTTACTTTATTACCCCTGATCAGATATTTTTACAGTTAAATTAAGTTAATATTTGATTAATTTTTTTAAAATAAAATAAAATAAAATATTAATATTTAGTTATTATTATTTATTATTTTAGTAGTCTAAAATCTAAAATAATATTTAATTATTTTACAGCTTATTTATTATTTATTAATAATAAATTAAGTTATTATTTATTTGTTTAATTTTTTATTAATAAAATAAATTAAGACAGTAATTTATTATTTGATTTATTTAGTTATCACATTTTGTATACCTTTAGCTGAGACCCATGAGCTTCAATTGTCAAAGAATCCCAAAGCATAATTGATTCGA